>JZKD02S1675768.1:477351-489594 GCA_000966675.3 Picea glauca
AAGAATCTCCAAAGACTCTTGATTGCATTGATTCAAAATGTGATGATGTTTAATTTTTTCAAGTGAAGAAGATGATCTAGAAACAGTTTGTGTAATGTTTGATGATAGTTATCCCTTGGAAAGAATAGAAGAAAATCTATTAGAACTTTAAAAGGAAATTGAAGAGGGTTTATATAGATATAGAAGTGATCATTTGTATACACACTATAACTATCTTTTGGATAACACTAAAAAGTTTCTTAGGAGGAGTCAAAGGTACATCTTGATGTTAAAGGAAATGCTCAAAGAGATAAACAAGACTCAAATAGAAGAAAAGGAAGAATAAATCACAAGACTAAAGAATGAAAAAGAAAATGTGAAGGTAGATGATGAGATTAGAAAAAGTTTTGAAACTATTGTCCATCTCAAGACCCAAATTAAAGAAGCCAAAGGAATAGAGGAACTATTGAAGAATCAAACAAATGATAAGGAAGAGTCATGTTTTAAGCTAGAAGATGAAATTTTTGACCTTAGAAAGAAGGTAGAAAATTCAAACAAATTCTTGAATAGCTCACTGATATTGGATGAGATCTTAGAAAGTCAAAGATCACCATATGATAAATCAGGTCTTGGATACAAAGGAGAAGATACACATGCTGAAGTAAGAACCTCAAGGAAGCATGAGGTAAGTCCATCAAATAAGGAAGGCAATGTTTCAAATAAACCATCTACACCAGGCAAAGAAAATTTCAAAAGAACAAAGAAAGGAAGACATCAAGAAGTTATCTTTGGGACACAAAAGCAAAGGTATGAAATTATTTTTCATGGGTATAGTTATTCATGTAATGGATATGGTCACATATCTCTTGAATGTAGATCTTATGGAAGGATATATAATGGAATATTTAATAACACCATGAGGTGTTGGAGATGTGATCAAGTAGGACATATTGTTGTTCACTGTAACTCCATGAGATGCTACAGCTGTAGTGGATTTGGTCACAAATCCCAAGAGTGTTGGAACACAAGAAGAAATTCCATGATGTGGAATTCACATAGCATGGCTAGAAGAAGGAATGAAGTAAGAAAGGGAGGCATATTTGAAAACATGGATGCTTAGAGCTCAAGTTCTGAGGAGCAGAGACACCTACAGAAGTGGGTGAAGAAGACAAAGCAACCATAATAGAATGAAAGATTGAAGGGAAGATCAAGTAATTCATCTACTTAGGAATACACAGGATGACCTTGTATAGGTCACGTACATACATGAGTTGTTGTGCAAAAGACCGCGTATATGTTGTAAAGCCATGAGAAAAAGTCTATGAACATGGATTCCAGCTTGATGTGATGGTATAACATTTTGTTCCAGGGTCTGACATTGTTTGTTGCAGGTTCTGACACTATTTGTTGCTGGTTTAAGTGTTCATTTATGTAAAATAAAATATCGAGTGCATGACACTAACCCGTGAGTATGGATTGATGTTGATCTATTGGTGTACATGGATGGTACATATTTGAGTTTCATTGATATATATTATGATGTATTATTGGAAGCATATGTTGATATCATGGTGCATGCATTTTTCATGTGGATTGGGATACATATTGGTACATATGGTTGGTGAGTTGATGAGGTGATCATTTTGTACATCATTTTTGATTTATAGTTGATGCATGATTGGTACGTTTCTAGTACATTGGAAGAGGGACCTACTAGTAGTTTGATTGGAACATGTTTTATAGAGGATTTGGCATACATATATGGGATTCATCATTTTGTGGTATTGGTGCATGGTAATGTACATGTTTGGTACACTAATAGATGAGATATTCTTGATGATACTACACCATTGGTACTGCATGATTATCAAAACAATTGGAATTTGTTTGAGATACCTGATTGTGGCACTTGGTTCATGATGGAGACATATTATGAGTGATATGATACATTGTTTGGCATGTTGGTAGATGCACATGGTTGCCATATTGGTAGATGCACATGGTTGGCATATTGGTATATGCACATGTTGGCATGTTGATAAATACATATGATTGATACATTCCATGGATGATATCTTCTGGCACATTGCATGATGTTGATTTACATTGGTGTTGTGCATGATAAGCACACATTTAGTACAGGATATACTTTTTTTATATTTTTCTCATGATTCTTTATTTCATTGTTGACATATATTTTACTTCATGATGCTTGGTATGTCATGAGTTTGATGCATGAATAGGTCCAAGGATCATTATATGGTAGCACAATTTTGATCTTGCAGAAAAGATAGGGGAGACATACCCATAGGGGGAGTCATTCTTCTTCCCATGATTCTAGGAGGAGATATTTATTAGATGCATACCTAGAAAAGATCCCTATACTTGAAGAAAGAGTACATGAGCATAATTTCAAGGGGATCAATTGTCAGAGGGGGAGTATGTTCGATGTATCTTCATCATTTATTCAAAGGGAGATCAAAGGAATTCAGATATGAGGAGCATCCCCAAGGAGATTTCAAGCAAGGGGAGTAGCCCCGAGATGAGAATGGCCCTTTGCCAGTAATGTCAAAGGGGGAGAGTTAATCACATTGATGTGATTGTTGTTTATTGATGGGGAGAGATAGTCACATTGACTATTGATGTAGAGCATGCCTTATCTACATGTTGACATCAATAATCGGTAATTGGTGTTGACATCAATGTTGGTATTGCCATCAATGCCAAAGGGGGAGATTGTTGGATCATGTTGTCATTGATGCCAATGGTTTGATTGAATTATGTCAAGTGATTGATTGATGTCAAAGGATTGATTGATTGATGATTGATGTAATATAATATGTATTTTCCTTGATGAGAATGCATACATGAAGATGGATCAATAAGTTGTCATTGATATGATGAAGATGGATCAATGAGTTGTCATTGATACATGATGAATATGGATCATTGTGTTTTCATTGGTATATGATGCATTGTTGGAAAAATGTATATATGATTCATTATTGTCTTATCATTATTTATAAGGTGCACAAATGTATGAACTCCAAAGTGGTCCCCTTATGGTGAAATTCCTCATGGGAAGATGCTTTATGGATTGAGTTATCCTAGAAGAATGGTTGGAGGACTGTTGCTCTCATTATTTTCTTATCATGATTGATAAGGTGCATAAATGGATGAAATCCAAGGTGGTCCCCTTATGGTGAAAGCCCTCATGGTAAGACGCTTTACAGATTGAGTTATCCTAGAAGAATGGATGGAGGAACCTTGCTTGTATGTGGAATAATGAGATGAAGATCAAGCAAATTGTTGATAAAACTATCCTAGATGGATAGTGCTTGTCATTCCATTTTCAGTGGTATGTGGAATGTCACATAACTCCTCATGGTTTGAGAGTTATGGCCTTACGAAGATGAAGGACCCTCACATGAAGGCTTGAAGGCCCCAAGGTCAAAGAAGTCAAAGTGACCTAAAAGAAGAAATAATTATTTAAAATATAAAGTAAGGTGAAAAAGTCAAGGTGTATTATTTAAATAATAAAGAGAAGTTAAAAAAAAAAAATCAAGAAATGATAGAGTAAGATGAGAAAATCAAGAAGCAATATTTAAATGATAAATTATTGGAGAAATTTATATTTATGGAAAGTGGTTAACCCTAAAATAAAGAAAATGGGTTAAGTGACCTAGAGGATGAAAGTATAAATAACATATAAATGGTCTCTTGTAGATCATCCTTTTTGTGGATCAATGGAGAGCTTCTTGTGAGAATATATTTTGGAGTATTGGTGGAGAGCTTCTTGTGAGAGCTTCTTGAGCATTTTTTATGTGGAACACTTGAAAATATTGAATATCTATAGGTTACTAAGGTAACCAAGGATATCTAAGCCAAATTTCAAAAGGAATGTGAAGAAAAGAGGGCCGATATTGAAGGGAGGATAAATTATTTTGATGATGCTTTCTAAGGTATGTTATTTACAGGTCATCTCACCATTTTCGCTATAGAATTTCTTTTGTAATGATTCAGACCGTGAAATTACTATGCCATTGAGAAAACATACCCAAGTATCTGTGGTAATAAATTCATATTGTGGGTCATTTTATTTTGGTAGTTACACTCCGTGGAAAATAGGGTTTGTGGCTAGTCCTAAAACTAGTCAAAACAATGGTTTCGGGTAAAAATGTCATAACTTCTTCATAACAGATCAAAATTTAGTGAGACCACATTTTTTATTTAGGGTACATGACATAGTATGTTTTGTAACATGTTCAGATCAATGCAATTAATATTGTTTGCAGACCTCGTTCTACAAGGTCGCTCTCTAGAATAAGCTAGAATTCAACAAGGTATGCCATTTTTCCTATAAAGCATTTTCTGAGAGGTTCCAAGTAGTGCCACCTGGAGTAATTGCACACAACATACTGAAGAACATTTTGTATTAGTTTCATATATTTATTCATTACAGGTAGAAAGTTATGATTATTTGAAGTTGGGGTTGTTGACTAATCCAAAACTAGTCTTGGTTGAGACAAATAGTTGATGAATTGGCACATACATGAGGTGTATAGTTGATTATGTTGGTACTACTTGATGAATTGTAACATACAAGGGAGACATATTTGAAAATATGGATGCTCAGAGCTCAAGTTCTGAGGAGCAGAGGCACTTATAGAAGTGGGTGAAGAAGACATAGCAACCTGAACATAATGAAAGACTGAAGGGAAGCTCAAGTAAGTCATCTACTGAGGCATACACAGAATGAAATTCTATAGGTCATGTACATATGTGAGCTATTGTGCAACAGACCATGTATATGTGGTAAAGCCTTGAGAAAAAGGCTATGCACATGGATTGCAGCTTGATGTGATGGTATAACACTTTGTTGGAGGGTCTGACATTGTTTGTTGTAGGTTCTGACACTATTTGCTGGAAGTTTAAGTGTTCATCTATTTCATTATGTAAAATAAAATCTTGAGTGGATGACACTAACCCATGAGTATGGATTGATGTTGATCTGTTGGTGTACATGGCTGGTACATATTTGAGTTTCATTGATATATCTTATGATGTATTATTGGAAGCATATGTTGATATCATGGTGCATGCATTTTTCATGTTGATTGGGATACATATTGGTACATATGGTTGGTGATTTTATGAGGTGATCATGTTGTACATCATTGTTGATCTATAGTTGATGCATGATTAGTACTTTTCTAGTACATTGGAAGAGTGATCTAAAAAATGAAGAAGACTTGAAATCTTGAAAATATTTGCAAGTAAAGTTTATGTGTTTAAAGAAAATGGATCAACTTTGCAACACATAATTTAATAGGATTTAATCATTTAAGACACAAATAAATAGCAGTATAATCAATGAACATAAGCACATAAAGACAACAAATGATAAAGGAGTTCACCCCTCTCTTGGGCTACATCTCCTGGTCTAGCTTCAAATGGATCATTATTATTAATTGCTCAAAGTGCTCAAAAACATGATTGACAATGCTCAAATTGACCAACAGACTGCTCCAATGGATTTAGAGCATCCAAAAACCCCTAGCTGGGCTTTTTTGGCACCTCGTTTGGCCAAAAAACGAAGAAGTTAGGCTTCTTGGAAGTCCCTCCTTCAAGCTTGTTGTCTCTGCATCTACAAATTGCACCCTTGTTCATTCAAACTAGCACACACGCTATTTAAAGTGTAAAAACCCGACACCGAATGCAATCGTGTAAACAGTGTGAACTGTAGGAGGGTTATGGGCACGCCAGCCCCTAGCCACCAAGCTCTTGGGCATATGGGACCACGATATGACCTCGGGCTAGCAAACAAAACTCAACTATATCAACTCCTGTGCCCTCTGTTATGGTCACATGTGGTCATACATACAACCATGGGCTACACATTAAAAAAAACCCCGCACTCACAATAACAGAGGGTATGGTCGTATGTAGTGTAAGTACGACCGGGGGCTGGGGCTAAGCCCCAGCCCGGACCCCCTCGCCACCACAAAGTAATTCAAATTTAAATACATTTTATAACATATAGTTTACAAGTAACACCGTGTGGGCTAGTGGTGTCCCACACTCTACCGAAGCGCAGAGCCAAAGGGGAGGTCCAGGGTTCTACCCCCACAGACTCCATACAATTTTAAACAACAACCAATACAACGGTGCCACGTGGCATCCCATGACTGGGCCACGTGGCACCACACCATTAACCAAAAATTATGCCACGTGTCACATCACAATTCGACCACATCCACCAATAAAAAACTGCCATGTCATCACATGCCACATCATCATACGATCATACAGTCTCTGCCACGTTAGCCTGTATGGACTGCACAGTCAGCGTCCCCCTTTTTTTTTGCCTATTTGACAATTCGAACAGATCGTGATATCTCTCGCTCCCGACATCCGTTTGAAATGAAACAAGTTGCGTTGGGTTTGCAACGATGAGGGCTACGCTCATGTTCATTTTGAAGTGATTCTAAGAACTTTGAATTTTTTATCAAAATTTGATCCCGTGATCAAGGAGGCACCTACTAGCAGTTTGATTGGCACATGTTTTATGGAGGATTTGACATACATATATGGGATTCATCATTTTGTGGTATTGGTGCATGGTAATGTACATGTTTGGTACACGCATAGATTGCATATGGTTGATGATACTGCACCATTGGTACTACTTGATTAGAACAACAATTGTCATTTGTTTGCGATACCTGATAATGACACTTGGTTCATGATGGAGACATATCATGAATGATATGATACATTTCTTGCCATGTTGGTAGATGCACATGGTTGGCATATTGGTGGATGCACATGGTTGGCATATTGGTAGATGCACATGTTTGCATGTTGATAAAGACATATGATAGATATATTCCATGGATGATATCTTTTGGCACATTGCATGATGTTTTTTTTTTGTTTGTTAATGTAGTTGAACCTGTTGGCATGAGAATTAACCTGTGGCTTGAGAAACCACAACTCAGGGGCATCTAAGCCGTCAAAATCACCCAGGGATCTCACCTGGCCTAAGCCACACCAACCATTAACATGGTTGAATTTTTTTGTCACCACAGGTTTCGAATAGGTGACTTTTCTACACAGAGTGTCTTAACAACACACTCTGTCACCGACTGTCCTACACCTCGGGGACTAACACATTGCACGATGTTGATGGAGAGTTTCTTCTGAGAGATTCTTGAGAATTTTTGGTGTGGAACACTTGAGAAAATTGAATATCTATAGGGGACTGAGGTAACTAAGGATATCTAAGCCTAATTTTAGAAGGAAGGTGAAGAAAAGAGGGCAAAAATTGAAGGGAGGATAATTTTTTTTGATGATGCTTTCTAAGGTACGTTATTTACATGTCATCTTACCATTTTCGCTATAAATTCTTTTATATAATGATTCAGACCGTGAAATTACTATGAAATTGAGAAAACATACCCAAGTATTTATGGTAAAAAATTCATTTTATGGGTCATTTTATTTTGGGAGTTACACTCCGTGGAAAATAAGGTTTGTGGCTAGTCCTGAAACTAGTCAAAAACAAGAGTTTCGGGTAAAACCGTCATAACTTCTTCATAACAGATCCAAATTTAGTGAGACCAAATGAATTGGTTAGGGTAAAGGCCTTAGTATGTTTTTTAGCACTTTCATATCAATGCAATGAATATTTTGTGGGGGGCACTCTCTATAAGGTCACTCTCTAGAATAAGCCAGAATTCAACAAGGTATGCCATTTTTGCTATAACGTCATTTTTGAGAGGTTCCAAGTAGTGCCACCTGGAGGAATTGCATAAAGAAAACTAAAGAATATTGTATATCAGTTTCATATCTTTATTCATTAAAGTTACAAAGTTATGGATTTTTCAAGTTGGGGTTGTTGACTAATCCAAAACTAGTCATGGTTGAGACAAACAGTTGATGAGTTGGCACATACATGAGGTGTATAATTGATTATGTTGGTACATATTGATGAGTAATTGTTGATGAGTATTTGAAACATGATTGGTATATACTTGGTACATGGTTGGATGCACTTGTTTATGGTACAGGTTGATTACAGGTTGTTTGGCACAGGTTGGTGCATGGTTGATGCACTTGTTTATGTTGACAGATATATATTTGTTGAGGATTGTTGTCTCATCTCAGTTGGTGCTGAGAATGTAATTTGATTCTTTCATATAGATATGGTGCTCTTGTATATTTGTAATCTATTCAGTTTTTGTTGAAAAACCCTTGGATTGAAGTCCTTAATAAAAAGAAAAATTATACATACATCTTGTGTTCTTTGTTTTCCTTGTGGAGATGATTTGTTGATTATATGTTGTTGATATGTATTCACATCTAACTAATTATAAATGACATAAATGATTAATGAGAAAATGTTGAATTTTAACTAAGGAGGTTTTGTGTAAGAGGGAAATTTTGGGAAAAAGATCCCCACACTCATTCAACTCTCCCCCACCCCCCCACGCCTCTAAGTGTGGTAGGTGTGTCCAACAATTGGTATCAGAGTAGGCCTTCACTACAATGCTTAACAAGATTGAAGGAGATCCATATACACACAAATGGATGATGAAATACCAATCCTTGATGAGTAATACTATTCTACTTGGAGAATAGAGATGAGAGTGTATATGAAGACAATGGGAGCAACTATTTGGAAGGTAGCCATTGGTGGATCAGTTTTGTTGAAGAACAAGTCAAATTTTGTAGCTCAAAGGGAAGGAAAGAAGAATGATGCATTGGCTCTCAATACCATTCTTAGTGGACTTTAAAACCCTATCAAAGAGAGAATGGGACAATGCACTTCCGCCAAGGATCTATGGCTAAAGCTAGAGGAGACATATCAAAAAAAAGAAAGAAGATGTTGGAGATCACTCTGTCAAGATTATAAAAGGTAAAGAATCTCTAACTCCTGATTGCATATGTGATGATTTTAAGGAAAAGAATCATGTGATGATGTTGGAAAGAAGGAAGATATTGAAGATACTTCAAATGAAGGTAAAGAATCTCCAAAGACTCTTGATTGCATTGATTCAAAATGTGATGATGTTTAATTTTTTCAAGTGAAGAAGATGATCTAGAAACAGTTTGTGTAATGTTTGATGATAGTTATCCCATGGAAAGAATAGAAGAAAATCCATTAGAAATTCAAAAGTAAATTGAAGAGGGTTTATATAGATATAGAAGTGATCATTTTTATACACACTACAACTATCTTTCGGATAACACTAAAACGTTTCTTAGGAGGAGTCAAAGGTACATCTTGATGTTAAAGGAAATGCTCAAAGAGAGCAATAATACTCAACTAGAATAAAAGGAAGAAGAAATCACAATACTAAAAAATGAAAAAGAAAATGTGAAGGTAGATGATGAGATTAGAAAAAGTTTTGAAACTATTGTTTATCTCAAGACCCAAATTAAAGAAACCAAAGGAATAGAGGAACTATTGAAGAATCAAATAAATGATAAGGAACAGTCATGTTTTAAGCTAGAAGATGAAATTGTTGACCTTAGAAAGAAGGTAGAAAATTCAAACAAATTCTTGAATAGCTCACTGATATTGGATGAGATCTTAGAAAGTCAAAGATCACCATATGATAAATCAGGTCTTGAATACAAAGGAGAAGATACACATGATAAAGTAAGAACCCCAAAGAATCATGAGGTAAGTCCATCAAAGAAGGAAGACAATGTTTCAAATAAACCATCTACACAAGCAAAGAAAATTTCAAAAGAACAAAGAAAGGAAGACATCAAGAAGATATCTTTGGGACACCAAAGCAAACGTATGAAATTATTTTTCATGGGTATTGTTATTCATGCAATGGATATGGTCACATATCTCTTGAATGTAAATCTTATGAAAGGAGATATAATGGAATATTTCATAACACCATGAGGTGTTGGAGATGTGATCAAGTAGGACATATTGTTGTTCGTTGTAACTCCATGAGATGCTACAACTGTAGTGGATTTGGTCACAAATCCCAGGAGTGTTGGAACACAAGAAGAAATTCCATGATGTGGAATTCACATAGCATGGCTAGAAGAAGGAATTAAGTAAGAAAGGGAGACATATTTGAAAACATGGATGCTTAGAGCTCAAGTTCTGAGGAGCAAAGACACCTACAAAAGTGGGTGAAGAAGACAAAGCAGCCATAATAGAATGAAAGATTTAAGGGAAGCTCAAGTAATTCATCTACTAAGGCATACACAGGATGACCTTGTATAGGTCACGTACATACATGATTTGTTGTGTAGAAGACCGTGTATATGTTGTAAAGCCTTGAGAAAAAGTCTATGAACATGGATTGCAGCTTGATGTGATGGTATAACATTTTGTTCCAGGGTCTGACATTGTTTGTTGCAGGTTCTGACACTATTTGCTACAGGTTTAAGTCTTCATTTATGTAAAATAAAATATCAAGTGCATGACACTAACCCATGAGTATGGATTGATGTTGATCTGTTGGTGTACATGGATGGTACATATTTGAGTTTCATTGATATATATTATGATGTATTATTGGAATCATATGTTGATATCATGGTGCATGCATTTTTCATGTGGATTGGGCTACATATTGGTACATATGGTTGGTGAGTTGATGAGGTGATCGTTTTGTACATCATTTTTTATTTATAGTTGATGCATGATTGGTATGTTTCTAGTACATTGGAAGAGGCACGTACTAGTAGTTTGATTGGAACATGTTTTATAGAGGATTTGGCATACATATATGGGATTCATCATTTTGTGGTATTGGTGCATGATAATGTACATGTTTGGTACACTCATAGATGGCATATTCTTGATGATACTAGACCATTGGTACTGCATGATTATCACAACAATTGGAATTTGTTTGAGATACCTAATTGTGGCACTTGGTTCATGATGGAGACATATCATGAGTGATATGATACATTGTTTGGCATGTTGGTATATGCACATGGTTGTCATATTGGTGGATGCAGATGGTTGGCATATTGGTAGATGCACATGTTGGCATGTTGATAAATACATATGATTGATACATTCCATGGATGATATCTTTTGGCACATTGCATCATGTTGATTTACATAGGTGTTGTGCATGATAAGCACACATTTTGTACAGGATATACTTTTTTGATATTTTTCTCATGATTCTTTATTTCATTGTTGACATATATTTTTCTTCAAGATGCTTGGTATGGCATGATTTTGATGCATGAATAGGTCCAAGGATCGTTATATGGTAGCACAATGTTGATCTTGCAGAAAAGATAGGGGAGACATACCCATAGGGGGAGTCATTCTTCTTCCCATGAATCTAGGGGGAGATGTTTATCAGATGCATACCTAGAAAAGAGCCCTATACTTGAAGAAAGAGTACATGAGAATAATTTCAAGTGGAGAAATTGTCAGAGCGAGAGTATGTTCGATGTATCTTCAGCATTACTCTAAAGTGATATCCCTTGTTCAAAAGGGGAGAGATTATTCAGAGGGAGATCAAAGGAATTCAGATAGGAGGAGCAGTCCCAAGGAGATTTCAAGCAAGGGGAGTAGCCCCGAGATGAGAATGGCCCTTTTCCATTGATGTCAAAGGGGGAGAGTTAATCACATTGATGTGATTGTTGTTTATTGATGAGGAGAGATAGTCACATTGACTATTGATGTAGAGCATGATTTATCTACATGTTGACATCAATAATTGGTAATTGGTGTTGACATCAATGTTGGTATTGCCATCAATTCCAAAGGGGGAGATTGTTGGATCATGTTGTCATTGATGCCAATGGTTTGATTGATTGATGTCAAGTGATTGATTTTAGCACCCATCCACAGGATGCTAAGCAATTAACAATTTATTTAAACACTTACACATTAACAACTTTGTTTTAGCATTATTTCATTGATTTTTTATTTACACATTTCTTTTACATCTTCTTAATGATAAATCTAATAACATGATGAAATAAGTAGTAGGCTAACTTTAATATTTAAGAACTTAAAAAATAAGTATACTCAAAATATCACTGAAAAATACCTCCTCCTTAGCTTGTCAAAGCTCACCGGTTGTACTGTAGTCCTGGGCGCTTCCAAGTATTCTTTTCCCACTTGCCCAGAGTGAAACAAAGGAATCCTCCCTGCCAACTAGGAGCCTAGCCGGCTTCCTAGCTCCAAGAAACCTTTTGGTTTCTTGGCCCTCCGTGCCCGTGACCCCAAGAACAACAAAGCACAAATGCTCAAAG
>JZKD02S1675768.1:510359-527602 GCA_000966675.3 Picea glauca
TCTTTTATGCATGTGGTTACGTATCGTGCGTCTTGGTCATGTTCTGATGTTCGTCCTGGTTGTTTACTCGTAACGCACACACTCACACTTCAAAAAAAAAAAAAAAAAAAAAAAATTTTTGCACCTGTCACTAGAATGGTTGTCGTAACGAGGCGGTTCGTTACATATCTCCATTTTCAAAACTTACTTAGAGTTAGAGTATAATGGAAACATGGGTAGTCCTGACATAGACCTTTCCAACGGGCTATTGTGTCCCTAAAAAAAATATTGTATGCAAAAGTTACCACCTCGGGAAGTTGATGTACTAGCTTACCCCAACGGGGCCCACATGACTTTTGGTGCTTCATCTCGTAGGGTTAGTTTTTTGGATTTCTAGGGTTTTTTCATTCATGATTATTTTAAAAATTCCTTGAGAGCCTCATATTACTCATTTTCTTGTGAATGCACACAACCATCACATCTCTTCTCAGAGACTCCAACAAGCTTGTTTTCCACTGCATTTTACAGTTTCATCTTATTTACTTGTTGAATAGAAACCAATTTTATTGTATCTTTGTTAAGCATATTTTAATAATAATATTTATTCATTTTTATCTTCTCATAAAATTTGGATCACCATGTTTACTATTTTTATTACTATGGATGATATTAGTAGGTTATTGTTAAGTATAGTAGACCTAGTTCACCAATTTTCACTAGATGGTCTTACTGTGGTTGACAACAATTCTCTCTGGTGACTATGGTTGACTATTTTTTAGGATCAATAAAAACGATTGACATTGGTTCATTATAGTTGATCATGTTTACCATTTTTGACTATGGTTTTCCATTTTTATAACAAATTTAAATATGGTTGACTATGGTTGATTATGATAGGCTATGTTGGTGATGGTTGATTATGGCTGGCCATTTTTAAGCATAGTTCACCCATAGTTGACCATATTTACAATAATATTGACTATGGTTGATTATCATAGTATATGGTAAACTATACTTAACCATGGTTGACATAGTAGACTATGGTTGATCATGTTGATTATAGTAAGTTAAACTATAATTGATGATGATGAATATGTCTAACCATATTTATTATGGTAAATAATCCTAAAGTAAATGTTATTGAGTTATTTTGAATACACACATACATATACATATATATAATTTAAAATGATGATGATGCAGGCTTACGATAGCTTGTCGACCAGACTCACATGTGGAGTAGAGGGGTCACGCATGACTAACAGAGACATTGAGGGAGAGGTGTGAATAACAACCCTGCCACAGCCTAATAGCACTCCCTCCATGGCTCGAACTGTAGGTTAACATTTACCTAGTTTGAGAAGACCCACGATGCCATGAGGGAAGACTATGACAGTCGCTCATGATGATTCTGAGGGGAACACAATAAGGAAGGGGCCTTATTCCTTAGAGGCCCTTATTCTCCCACAAGATCACATGACGAAGTATTGACTCCATGGGTTTTTGATGTCTACCAAGTCAGTAAAAAAGTGAGTGGCACCCTTGGAGAATGTAGTGTGTCCTGAAGGGCACATTACGTAAGGGAAATAGAATGAGACAAGTGGCATCCTTGGATCACCTACTGCATTCTGAAGGGCACATCGTGTTGTTAACTATTGATCATATGCTTTCGTTTATGTACTTTTTATTGTGCAAAGAATGTGTTTTTCTTAGCATTTTATTCGAGAGCTTAATTTCACCATAGACTTAAGCTCACTTCTTGAATTGATTCCATTGGCAACCGATCCTTGAATGTTGTGACTATCATGTTGGTTTTATTCATTTATTGTGAAGATATAGTTATTTATACTTCGTCCTCATCCCTAGTTCATCATTCCACACCTGAGTAGTTGGCCAAGAGTCAGATCGACAATCATCACTTCAGTGTTAATAGACCTATAGATCCTAATGCCCTTCTTTTCTGTGCATGGATGATGAGCGAAGGATGTTTCTGCCCAGTTGTCTACCCCTGTTGATTGTTCCAAGTTGAGTGATTGTCTCGTGCATTGATGCGATTGAAAAATTCTGCGATTCAATGCTTGATCGTGAATTTTTACTCTACCTTGGGCCACTCTGGACTGTGTTTTATTATTTTATTACTGTGTAACAGTCGAATGCTATTACTCTTATTACTGTGTTTTCTCCTACATTTTACCTATGTCTTGATGGATGAATTACTTTTATCTTTTTACTATGAAATTTTATTCCTTACAAACTGGCGAAATTTCTCTTTGTAATTTAATACTTGACTGAAAATTTTCCTCTGCAATTTCATTACGGTTTAAGGCGAATTTACCTTGCATTTATGAGAATGAGAATCATTGTGTTGATTGATTCGTTTCAGAATGGTTTATCCTTGTGCCTTTGGTTGGATCATCGCTATGCTTTTAATTGCTTCACCTTGGAATTTCAGTGCGCCTTAGTTGATAAACTCTTTGCAACTTTGCAATGACATTTCCCAGTGTTTTAATGGAGATCTCTGCATTTTTATTCCAGCATCGAGATTCTAACCTTGGCTTTTCTAATGCTATACCACTACTTGCACACCGATTCCCTTTTGAAGACCCCGTCTTTTACCCAACATTTTTTTTTACTGAACTCAGCGGTTTCTTTAGAAAAAATTGACACACAATAATTCTAATATGGCAACGATTTTTTAGTCACTATTAGAATTAGAGAAATTTTTATTCACAGTTAATTGAAGAGTAAGCATTTGTATTTTCAGTGATTTTATAACTAGTGGCAACGATTTTTATTATCAGTTTTAAAATAAAAAGGAATGGACAACGAACCCTTAGCATATCTGTACTTAATGATTACATCTTTGCACCATCAACCGTGATGTTTCTTACAACCCATTACGTACACCTTGATCCTTAGCCAAATTGTGATGCTTCACAAGCATCTTGCTGGGCGATTACCCAGCTTCCCCCTTTTGATTTTGGTGTCTTTAAAGAACATTCTCCCTGGCATTCATTTAGACTGCCTTGGCACATTTTATTACAAAAATATTGTTTTATTTTTTCACCGACAACAAATTTTATCTTTAACATGATTCGTTGATGACGTCGGCTGGTGATATCTTGTCGACCAGAATCACATGTGGAGTAGAGGGGTCATGCATGACTAACAGAGACATTGAGGGAGAGGTGTGGACAACAGCCTTGCCACATCCTAATATCACTCCCTCCATGGCTCGAACTATAGGTTAACGATTACCTATTTCGAGAAGTCCCACGATGCCATGAGGGAAGACTATGACAGTCGCTCACGATGATTCTGAGGGGTGTACAATAAGGCAGGGGCCTTATTCCTTAGAGGCCCTTAGTCTCCCACAAGATCACCTAATGAAGTATTTACTCCATGGGTTTTTTATGTCTACCAAGTCAGTCAAGAGGCAAGTGGCACCCTTAGAGCACGTAGTGCGTCCTGAAGGGCATGTTGCACAAGGGAAACATAATGAGATGAGTGGCACCCTTGGAGCACCAAGTGCGTCTTGAAGGGAACATCATGTTGTTAAATAATAAGTAATTAAACATAGATGGCCTTAGAATGAATAATGTGATAAGAAAATTTTAAAAACAATTTCCTTTAATAAAATGTCACCCAACCTAGGAAATAAAATCTAGGTCTAAGTGATACTTGTGGTAAAACAAGTTATATATATATATATATATATATATATATATATATATATATATATATATAATACTGATAATCGTCTTTAAACATGTGATGAGAAGGGGCTAAGCAATTCAATTAATTTAAAAATAATAATTAAAAATCAAATTACTTTGAGGGATTAAAATTTTTAAAGAAAATTGATTGTTTGTTACATGTGCTAATTAAAATTTTTAACTAAAAAGAAAAAGGGGGAAAAGGGGGTAAAGTCTACACTTGCTAATTTGAGTTTTAGATAAAAAGGGAAAGAGGGAAATTTAAAAGAATTGGAAACTAAGGGAAAAAGGGGGAAACATAAAGAGAAAGGGAAACATAAGGAAAAATCAGAATGACTAACCTAGCAAGGAATCTTTCCTTTAAGAACTTTCTAAATTGAGCTCAACTAGTAAATTAGTAAGGGGTAAGTCCTTAAAATGTGTAAGGGAATATGGGGACACCTAGGAGCGATTCTAGGAATGTTTTTAGGTGGGTGAGGGAAATAGGAGTAATTAAATCATTAATGAAATTAATTTATGGTGCAACGAAGGGGATGGGTGACACATGTATGGGGATAATTTTTCTAAATTAAATTATTGAACAATAAATTAAATGGGAAATTGGGAAAGAAAGGACTTAGAAACTCTATTTAAAGGAGGGAGGAAGAGGAGAAGGAGGAGGAGGAGGATGGATCTCTTCTTTTACGTGTAACAATATGCTGCAAAATTTTCAACTTGACTGACTTATCTTCTGGGAGTTGGGATACCCAGCACGGTGAGGCGTGGTAGCTCGGCCTTGCGAGGCGAACTCTAAGCTAGTGTTTTTATCTAGGTGGATATTGGTGGCCACTCGCCTATTCCACTTGGACCCACACCATTGTTTCTTTCATTTTTTCAGTTTCCTTAATTGTAACACAATTTACTATTTTTAGTAGTTTTTCGGGTCTTGAACTTCCAGAGCCGTTTTGAGGCCCTAAATGACGTTTTCTCGTCATGAATTCTATGGCGAATATGAGTCCATTCCAGACTTGATATTCGTTGTCATCACTGTATTCCTCGGATAGATATTTATAATGATGTATCATGTGTGTCAAATGGAGATAGTATGCCAAAGTTACGACCTCGGGAAATTGATGTACCAATTTACCCCAATGGGGCCCATAATCTGGAGTTTCATCTCCTAGGGTTAGGTTTTCGGATGTTTAGGGTTTTCCATTGTTTCTCAATAATATATAGGCCTTCAAGCCTCATTGTAACATAGAGTTCATAGTCCAGTAGCCACCACATCACTTCTCAGAGATAATCTACCAGCGCCCAAGCTATTTTATTTTCATTATGTCTGTAAGCATATTTCAGTCATTTGTTGTTAATGAAATGAAGTTTTACTTTCACTACATATCTGTGTTTATGTGTATTTCTGTATTTCATTTTGTTCCTGCATAAATACGGATCATTGTTCTTTGGTTTAGTGTGTGTGGCTCCTTTGCGGCTTGGGGGGATAAGGGGGAAGAAGAGTACCCCTAGCATTAGCTGGGAGGTACCGGTGAAGTCTCATTGGTCAGCAAGCGGGAGCTGCATAGAGTACGTGAGACAACGAATCAGAGCTATCACCTTGGGCTACGGTACACATACTTTTATTTTTCATTCTAGATTACTATTTATCTTACGCTTCCATTTATGTACTTTTGATTATGCAAAGAAGGTGTTCTACTTAGCATTTTATTCAAGAACTTAATTTCACCACATACTTAAGCTCGCTGCTTGAATTGATTCCCTTAGCAACCGATCCCCGAATATTGTGACTCTCATGTTGGTTTTATTGATTTATTGTGAAGAGATAGTGCTTTATACTTCGTCGTCATCGCTAGTTCATTATTCCATGCCTGAGTAGTTGGCCAGGAGTCGGATCGACGATCGTCACTTCGGTGTTAATAGACCTATAGATCCTAATGCCCCTCTTTTATGTGTGTGGATGATGAGGGAAGGATGTTTCTGCCCAACCGTCTACCCTTGTTGATTGTTCTAGGTTGAGTCATTGTCTTGTGCCTTGGTGTGATTAATTAATTATGCGATTTAATGCTTGATGGTGAATTTTTACTCTACCTTGGGCCACTCTGGACTGTGTTTTATTCTTTTATTATTGTGTAATGGTATTATTATTGCATTTTCCCCTACGTTTTACCTATGTCTTGATGGACGAATTACTTTTATCTTCTTACTCTAAAATTTTATTCCTTACAAACTCGCGAAATTTCACTCTGCAATTTAATACTTGACTGAAATTTTTCCTCTGCAATTTCATTATGGTTTAAGGAAAATTTACCTTGTGTTTTTTAGAATGAGAATCATTGCATTGATTGATTCATTTCAGAATGGTTTATCCTTGTGCCTTTGGTTGGATCATCTCTATGATTTTAATTGCTTCACCTTGGAATTTCCCTGCGCCTTAGTTGATAAAATCTTTGCAAATTTGCAATGACATTTCCCAGTGTTTTAATGGAGATCTATATGTTTCAGCGTTGAGATGATAACCTTGTTTTGTTTTTTCACCGACAAAAATTTTTACCTTGCGTTACCTTCATTTTGTTTTGCTTATGCCTTGGGACTGAGTCTTACTGATGCATTGGCTTACTCTTACTTCAAATCCATTGAATGACTGAATCACCCGAGTTTTATAATGCTGGATTGAGTTTGCCCTTCCATTTTAATTTCTCCCTTTCCATTCCATTTTACTTTTGCCTCGCGCCTTCATATCCTTCCCTATGATTATGTTGAAACAATAACCTTAATAAAATAACCATGCATCTATGACTTTTGCTGACAGCCCTTCCAAAAAATAAATGACAACGATTTCCTTAGTTTTACAACGTTATCTCATTTAATATTCAGTTATCTCATTATGCCAGCATTCCTGTATTTATTAGGTTGTGCATGGGTGATTGTAGTCAACAATTTTGGATTTAATAGACATCGATTGGTATAACTAGTCAACTATAGAAATTGCGTACAACATTGGTAGTAGCCATTTTCATTACTCAACAAATTTAAATGTTTAATAGGCATCTTGTTATTACTCAACAGTTTTAAATCTTTAATAGACAGCATGTTAAACTTTAATATGGTTAATAATGCTGACAACGTTTTGGAAATTAATGTTACGAATAATGTTATAATTATAGCATTATACATTACTATGGTTAATATTATTATATATTGGTAGTTGCTAAATTAGGTTGTATTTAATTTGTAATTTAGACTTGTATTTAATTTACAATTTAGACTTGTATTAATTTGTAATTTAGACTAGTATCTAAGTTGTAATTTATACTTGTATTTAATGTTAAATTAGATTGTAAATTATTGACTAATTTGTAATTCAGACTTGCTAATTAGATTTGTAATTAATGTTAAATTAGATAGTAATTATTGACTAATTCAGACTTGATTAATGCTTGGGTTGTTGGAAAATTCGTGTATTATCTTGCCATTCTTCGAATGTCATCATCTTGTGTCTTGTCGATCTATTTCTTGCAGTGTAGGTGTAGTCCTCTTGTCAGTAACTCGGCTCCTAATGATTTGGATTCATTGAGAGTCCTTGGTCTAGATAAGTTATGTAGCGCTAGGGTTATAGTCTTACCTATCGCCTGGGGATGGCATGATTTTTGATGAGGGGATCATTGTGCACCCTAAGGGATAGAGGCGAAGGATAACTTGGCCGAGGTCTTTACTTTTTGTGTGGGTGTTGTTGATCATTGTAAGTTTACTATTGGTGCATGGGATGAACAACTTCATGTGTTTGGTTGCGCGCCATCGAGGTTCTAGTTAACTGGAAGTTGAGGCCATTGTGTCATGATGGGGATGTTGTCCCTTAGCTTGTTGGCGTGGTAATATTTGTGTTGGGTAGGCAATTGTTTCTCTTTATTGTTTTATGCATGTTTCACCCAGTTGCTCTTGTGCCAGTGCATGGATTCATAGTTGTTTGTTGTATTTTCTACGGGTGTGGTGCTCACCATCAGATGTGTTGTTTAGCTGTAATCGTTGTTGTCATCCTGTTAAAAAAAAAAAAATTGTACTTTTTTCTTCGCTTGTAGTCATAATGATGGGGTTGTTACATATGGTATCAGAGTGGGTTCAACCCGCGACTTGGGAACACTATGACTTTCATTGTTATGATATTTTATTATAATGTTGTTAATTAAGTTGACTTGTATTTTTGCAGGTAATCATGGTTAGAGGACCCTGTGGCGATAGACGATAGGGTGCTAGGGGAGGAGGCACAATGCCTCCAGTAGAATCCACGCCTGAGGGGTCTAACCCCTGGGGAGAAGAACAGGTTGTCGAGAAGGAGAATATAGTGGTGGGTGATGTGGTTGGGCTGATGAGGTTTTTTCAGTGCATTTATGAGGCATTGATTAGCCATTTGGATAGAGATGAGGCTAAGGCACCGGAACCCCCTGATGGTCCACCGCGCACTCCTATTGGTACTGGTAGCATTTACCATAAACAAAATAAGGTAAAATTCCCTGAGTTATTTGGTGTCCCAGATGATGTAGCTGTCGAGGCATTGTTGGATAATATGGTGATGTGATTTTCACTTCACGACTATACATCCAACATGAAGGTCCATATAGAGGTCTTTCAAATAAAGGGGAGCACTCTTCTATGGTGGAAGACGCTCCTACCACAATTGATCATGGCCTTCAAATACATGTCATGGGAACTATTCGAGGAACAGTTCTGAAAGAGGTACCTATGAGAGGAATTCATTGAGCATTATCTCAATGAGTTCGACGCCTTGTGACAAGGCGACCACATGGTTCTCGAGTATGAGGCCCATTTTATGGAGTTTCTTCGGTATGCTCTCCACCTTAATATTGAGAAACTTAAGGGAACAGGCGCTTGTTTGGCCTTAATGTCAACATACAGGAAAAGGTTAGGATTTTGATGCCTCGGACCTTGTATGATGCCATCCAGAAGACCCTCATAACAGAGGAGGAGATTATTAGTTGGGGTTAGAGAAGGAATAAAGAGAGACCTGCAGGGTAGGCATTATCTGGTGTACAACAACATTAGACACCACTTATACATATTGCAGTGTATCGTGGCTTCCAGAGAGGATCCACTTTCACTACACCTCGATGACCAACACCTCAACAATGGACACCTTATTGGGGACCACAACATCAATATCAACGTCGAATGAAACAATATCCACTTAGGCCTTTTCAGCAGAACAAACTAGAATTCCAGGATGGTGGGATGTCAAATTCTACTTCAGGTGCCAGGAGTATTGGACCGAAGAAGGGGTGTTGGACTTGTGGGGATCCACACTACCAGCACGATTTACCAGTGGAGAGGACCAGAGCATCTAGATCAGCTGGACCCACTACCGTGGGAGATTTGGCCAAGTCCCATCGAATTCATGTAGTGGTGAATAACCGCTAGGAATAACACCAATCAACTGTGCTCGAGATGTCAGGTACCATCGTTGACCAGACCCTTAGAATTTTGATAGACCCCAGTGTTACCGAGAGTTTCATTTCTGGTGTAGCGCTAAAAAGGATTAAGGTAAAGGCAGTCGAACATGATGAGTTTAGCTTTGTACATATGGCTTTAGGAGCCAAACAGGAGGTTGGAGGAAAGGTTATGGGATGCACCCTTAACCTGGGAGAGTTTTTCACCGGGGCCAAACTATACATCACTATATTATGATCTTATGACGTTGTGATCGGTATGGACCAGTTGGAATTGCATGAGGTGATACTCAAATGTAAGACAAAATGATTGAGCTTGGTTGATGATGAGGGAGAAAGACGCGTGATTGTAGGTCATAACCAGGGAGTTTCCTTGAGGTTTATCTCTTCCTTGAAGTTACGGAAGAGCATGCGTAAGAGATGTAATCTTTATGCAATTTTTGGGTTAAACAAGAAGGGAGTACGGGAAGGTATATAACAACTTCTTGTGGTGAGAGAGTTTGCAGACGCCTTCCCAGAGGAGTTACCTAGGATGCCGCCAGAGAGGGAATTGGAGTTTACCATAGACCTAAAACCAGGGACTGAACCGATCGCAAGAACACCTTATCGGATGTCGACCCCAGAGTTACAGGAGTTGAGAATGCAACTAAAGGAGTTTCTTGACCTGGGACTTATACGTCTAAGTGTGTCACCATGGGGTCTACCTTTTATCTTCATACAAAAGAAGGATGTTTAATGGAGACACTGCATTGACTACCATCAATCTAACAAGGCACCGATCAAGAATCAATATCCATTGCCAAGGATTGATGATTTGTTCAATCAGTTGAAGGGTGCGACGGTGTTTTCCAAGATTGATTTTCGATCAGGGTATCACCAGTTACAGATCAAGAAGCATGATGTCCCTAAGACCACCTTTAAGATGAGGTTTGGTCATTACGAGTTTATTTTCTTACCGTTTGGACTGACCAACGCCCCAGGGATATTTATGGGTTTGATGAACGGGGTGTTTTGTGAGTACTTGGACAAGTTTGTCCAATTATTCATTGAGGATATTTTGAATTACTCTTGGATGATGAATGAGCATGATGAGAATTTTCTTTGGGTACTATAGTGTCTGCAAGAGCACAAATTGTATGGGAAGTTGTCCAAATTCTCATTTTATCAATTGAAGATTCACTACTTAGGGCATGTCATCTCCGGTTAAGGTATCATCATGGATCCAACAAAGGTTGAGTATTTTATGGAAAGGCCTATGCTGATGAATGTGCTAGAAGTGTGTAGCTTCATGGGTTTAGCAGGATACTATCGATAGTTCATGAAGGGATTTTTGAAGATAGAAAATATGATAACGGAATTGCAGAAGAAAAACAAGAAGTTTGTTTGGACCAAGAAATGCCCGGAAGCATTTCAGTGGCTTAAGGAGCTGTTGACAATGACATTCATACTAAAGGTCCCTAACATGTATGCATACTTCTTGGTATGCACTAATGCATGTAGGGAAGGCTTAGGTGGAGTGTTGATGCAAGACGATCAAGTGATCTCTTATATCTCGAGGAAACTGAGAAGACATGAGGAGAACTATGCGATGCATGATTTGGAGTTGTTAGCCATTGTATATGCCTTGAAGGTTTGGAGACACAACCTTGTTGAATGAACATTTGAACTAAGTATGGACCACAGTGGACTACAATACATCTTTACGCAAAGCGACCTGAATGCATGACAACGACATTGGTCAGAATTACTTAGCGAGTATGATTTCAAGATTTATTACATAAAAGGAACAGTGAACCAAGTGGTAGATGCATTGAGTCAGAGATATCGCATCTTTCCAGTGTTTCCTCTTTATACGAATCTACATGAAAATACTGTAACTTTATAGGATGACGATGAGTGGTACAAAGAGGTAAAGTATTTTATCAGACAAAACCAAATGATGGTACCAAGATTTGAAGTTTTTACGTTGGACGATGATGTATTACTTAGATTTTAAAATTGAATTTATGTACCAATGAATGACGAGTTGAGGAGTTTGATCCTAAACTAGGCTCACATAGCAGTGTACATGGCTCACCCAAGAGTCACGAAGATGAGGGCAGACCTTAAACCCTTATTCTTCTGGAAGGGAATGAAAGAAGACATAGCTAACTATGTGGCCAAATTTCTAGAATGTCAGTAGGTAAAGGTTGAACATAGAGATCCAACAGGATTACTACAGCCACAGGCTATTTTATAATCGAAATGGGAGGTCATTTTGATGGATTTCATTGTTGGATTGCCATTGACAGCAAGGAGACACGACTCAATTTTCTTGGTAGTTGACACTCTGACAAAGAGTGCTCATTTTATTCCTATGCATATGACATATCAGGCACCTAACATAGCTAGATTTTTCATTAGTGAGATTGTGAGGCTACATGGCATTCCTAAGAGGATTATATCCGATCGAGGATCAATGTTTACTAGATAATTTTGCACTAGTTTCCAAGAGGCCTTGGGAACCCAACTTAACTTTTGTACTACATATCACCTGGAGACTGAAGGGAATACCAAATGAATGAGCTAGACCTTGGAAGACATGTTGCGCATGTATGTGATGGACCAACAAAAGCATTGGGAATAATTCCTACCATTAGTAGAATTCGCTTATAACAACAGTTACCAAAGCAACATTAAGATGGCGCCTTTTGAGTTCCTTTATGGGTGACCATGTTGGATTCCTCTAAGTTGGAATCAACTTGAGGATAGGGTCCTGGTGGGACCAGAAGTGATCCAATAACTGAAAGATCAAATGCAAAAAATAATACAAAGGATCAAAGAAGCGCAGGATCGACAAAAACGTGGATATTGGTGGATATTGGTGGATATTTGGGGATATTGGTAGCCACCTGCCTATTCCACTTGGACCCACACCATTGTTTCTTTTGGTTTTTCATTTTCCTTAATTGTAGCACAATTTACTATTTTTAGTAGTTTTTCGGGTCCTCAACTTTCGGAGCCGTTTTGAGGCCCTAAACGACGTTTTTTGGGCATGAATGCTCTGGCTAATATGAGTTTGTTCTGGACTCGATATTCACTATCAATAGTGTATTTGTCGGATAGATTTTTCTAATGATGTATCATGTGCATCAAACGGAGATAGTATGCCAAAGTTACGACCCTGGAAAATTGATGTATCGATTTACCCTAACAGGGCCCATATTCCGGCGTTTCATCTCCTAGGGTTATGTTTTTGGATGTTTAGGGTTTTCCATTATTTCTCAATAATACATAGGCCTTCAAGACTCATTGTAACACATAGTTCATAAGCCAGTAGCCACTACATCTCTTCTTAGAGACAAGCTACCAGTGCCCAAGCTATTTTATTTCCATTTTTTCTGTAAGCATATTTCAATTATTTGTTGTTAATGAAATGAAGTTTTACTTCCATTGCATATCTGCGTTTATGTGTATTTCTATATTTCATTGTGTTCCTACATAAATTTGGATCATTGATATTTGGTTTAGTGTGTGTGTCTCCTTTGTAGCTTAGGGGGATAAGGGGGAAGAAGAGTACCCCTAGCATTGGCTGGGAGGTACCGATGAATTCTCATCAGTCGGCAAGCAGGAGCTGCACGGAGTACGCGGGACAATGACTCAAAGCTGTCACCTTGGGATACAGTACACATGATTTTATTTTTCATGGTAGATTACTATTGATCTTATGTAGTGGCCATATTAATTTAACGTCAAATATTTAATCAAACAAAACAATAACTTCTACTTGATTTATGAAACTCGGTAATTTCTTATAAATTTAGTACATACGCATATAAATTGATCAACGAATAATAAAATTCATAACAGAATAAACAAATACGTAATTTAAAATACCTGGGTCTGATGCTAACCCTTCATTTTTCCGCTTGTCTTGTTGACCTTCCTGCTGCTGCCTTGCCCAGCTTGAATCCACGAACCAACTCTCCCAAAAGCGAGTTTCCACCCTGCCAACTAGGAAAACTACCTAGCTCTAGGATACCATATGGATATCCTGGGCCCCGTGCCCAAAACCCCAAGCAAACCGATGCCCCCTATACTAATCCTTCCCGACTATAGAACTCAACTCCTGTGCAAATCCAAGAGAACCCTCCATAATAAAATTCCCCATAGAATGATAATCCCTACCTTTGTAAACCTCCTCATTTATTTCTGTATCCCTGCATTCATTCCCTTATCCACATAGTTAATGCCCCTTATCCAATTTATTAATGTTCCCTATCCATTTATTAATGCCCCTTATCCCTTCCGTATACGTAACCTTTTTAATTTAAACAATATAATTTATTAATCTTTTTTTTAAATTTATTACCCTCTTCATTCAATGTGATAGGTAATTAATTTAATTAATTAATTAATCAAAATTATAACAATTAATTAATTAATTAATATTTAATTAGTATTATTATGCGAGTCTTTGTTTAGTTAAAACCATGTTAAGACAATTAATCCCCTAATTAATTTTTACTTAATAATTCCTAAACATATATTCTATCAGGGCTGTTACATCTTACGCTTCCATTACGTACTTTTGATTGTGCAAAGAAGGTGTTATGCTTACCATTTTATTCGAGAACTTAATTTAACCATAGCCTTAAGATCATTGCTTGAATTGATTCCCTTGGTAACCGATCCCCAAATGTTGTGACTATCATGTTGGTTTTGTTGATTTATTATTAAGAGATAGTGATTTATACTTTGTCCTCATCCCTAGTTCATCAGTCCACGCGTGAGTAGTTAGCCAGGAGTCGGATCGACGGTTGTCACTTCGATGTTAATAGACCTATATGTCCTAATGCCCTGCTTTTCTGTGCATGGATGATGAGCGAATGATGTTTCTTCCCAACCGTCTACCCCTGTTGATTGTTCTAGGTTGAGTGATTGTCTGGCGCCTTGATGCGATTAATTAATTCTGTGATTTAATGCTTGATGACGAATTTTTACTCTACCTTGGGCCACTCTAGACTGCATTTTATTCTTTTATTATTGTGTAATGGTCGAATTCTATTACTCTTATTACCGTGTTTTCTCCTACATTTTACCTACATCTTGATGGACAAATTACTTTTATCTTTTTACTCTGAAATTTTATTCCTTACAAAATGGAAAAATTTCTCTCTGCAATTTAATACTTGACTGAAAATTTTCCTCTGCAATTTCATTATGGTTTAAGGCGAATTTACCTTGGGTTTCTGAGAATGAGAATCATTGCATTGATTGATTCATTTCAGAATGGTTTATTCTTGCATCTTTAGTTGGATAATGGCTATGCTTTTAATTGCTTCACCTTGGAATTTCACTGCGCCTTAGTTGATCAAATGTTTGCAACTTTGCAATGACATTTCCCAGTGTTTTAATGGAGATCTTTGCATATTTATTCCAGCATTGAGATGCTAACATCGGTTTTTTTAATGTTAGACCACAACTTGCACACTGATTCCCTTTTGAAGACCCCATCTTTTACCCAACATTTTTTTTTACTGAATTCTAGATTCTTTAGAAAAAATTGACACATAATAATTTTAATATGGCAGCGATTTTTCACTCACTATTATAATTAGTGAAATTTTTATTCACAGTTAATTGAACAGTAAGCATTTGTATTTTCATCGATTTTATAACTAGTGGCAGCGATTTGTATTATCGGTTTAAAAAAAAAGAAGGAATGGACAGCATACTCTGAGCATATTTGTACTTAATAATTACATCTTTGCACCATCAACCATGATGTTTCTTACAACCCATTCTGTACACCTTGATCCTTAGCCAAATTATGATTCTTCACACGCATATTGCTGGGCAATTACCTAGATTCCCTCTTTTGATTTTGGTGGCTTTAAAGAACATTCTCCCTCGCATTCATTTAGACTGCCTTGGCACATTGTATTACAGAAATCTTGTTTTGTTTTTTCACCAAAATTTTTTTTTACCTTATGTTACCTTCAATGTGTTTTACTTATGCCTTGGGACTGAGTCTTATTGATGCATTGGCTGATTCTTACTTTGAATCCGTTGAATGACTGAATCACCCGAGTTTTACAATGCTGGATTGAGTTTTCCCTTCCATTTTAATTTCTCCCTGGCCATTCTATTGTACTTTCACCTCACGCCTTCATAGCCTTCCCTACGATTATGTTGACACAATAACTTTAATTAAATAACCATGCATCCATGACTTTTGCTGACAACCCTTCCAAAAAATAAATGACAGTGATTTCCTTCGTTTTACAACGTTATCTCATTTTAATATTCAGTTATCTCATTATGCCAACATTCCTGTATTTCTTAGGTTGTGCATGGGTGATTGTAGTCAACAATTTTGGATTTAATATACATCAATTGGTATAACTAGTCAACTACAGAAATTGCATACAACGTTGACAATAGCCATTTTCATTACTCAACAAATTTAAATGTTTAATAGGAAAATCATTATTACTCAACAATTTTAAATGTTTAATAGACAACTTGTTAAACTTTAATACGGTTAATAATGCTGACAAAATTTTGGAAATTAATGTTGTGAATAATGTTATAATTATAGCATTATACATTACTATGGTTAATATTATTATATATTGGTAGTTGCTAAATTAGATTGTATTTAATTTGTAATTTAGACTTGTGTCTAATTTAGACTTGTATCTAAGTTGTAATTTAGACCTGTATTTAATGTTAAATTAGATTGTAAATTATTGACTAATTTGTAAGTTAAACTTGTTATTAGATTTGTAATTAATGTTAAATTAGATAGTGATTATTGACTAATTTAGACTTGATTAATGGTTGGGTTGTTAGAAAATTTGTGTATTAGCTTGCATTTCTTTGAATGTTGTCATCTTGCATCTTGTCGATCTATTTCTTGGGGTGTAGGTGTAGTCCTTTTGTTAGTAACTCGGCTCCTAGTGATTTGGATTCATCTAGAGTCCTTGGTCCAGATACGTTATGTAGTTTACTATTGGCTCTTGGGATGAATGACTTCATGTGTTTGGTTGTGAGCCATTGAGATTCTAGTTAACTAGAAGTCAAGGTCATTGTTTCAGGATGGGGATGTTGTCTCTTAGCTTGTAGGTGTGGTAATATTTGTGTCAGGCAAGCAGTCATTTCTCTTTATTGTTTTACGCATGTTTCACCCAGTTGCTCTTGTGCTAGTGCGTGGATTCATAGTTTTCCGTTGTTTGTTCTACGGGCATGGTGCTTGCCATCATATATGTTGTTTAGCTGTAATTGTTGTTGTCATCCTGTTAAAAAAAAAAATTGCACTTTCTTCTTTGCTTGTATTCGTAACAATGGGGTCGTTACATATGGTCTCAGAGCGGGTTCAACCTGCGACTTGGGAACACTACAAATTTTGTTGTTATGATATTTGATTATAATGTTGTTAATTATGTTGACTTGTATTTGTGCAGGTAATCATGGTTAGAGGACCCTGTGGTGACAGACGATGGGGTGCTAAGGGAGGAGGAACGACGCCTCCAGTAGCATCCATGCCTAAGGGGTCTAACCCCTAGGGAGAAGAACAGGTTGTCGGGAAGGAGCATATAGTGATTGGTGATGTGGTTGGGCTAATGAGGTGTTTTCAATGCATGTTTGAGGCACTGATTATCCATTTGGACAGAGATGAGGCCAGGGCACCGGAACCCCTTGAGGGTCCACTGCGCTCTTGTTGGTACTGATAGCATTCACCATGTACTCGAGAAGGTCAAATTCTTCAAGTTTCTTGGTGTGTCATACGACATAGCTACTGAGGCATGGTTGGATAATATGGTGATGTGATTTGCACTTCATGACTATACATCCAACATGAAGGTCTGCATGGAGGTATTTAAAATAAAGGGGAGCATTATTCTATGGTGGAAGATGCTCCTGCCACAATTGGACATGGCCTTCGAATATGTTTCATGGGAACTGTTCAAGGAATAGTTCTGAGAGAGGTACCTATAATGACCCTTTTCTTATTAATATGAATAATTTCATAAATAATCCTAAACATTAGCTAAATTATAATTAATTATATGTTATTAATTAATTATTTTGATTATGATTAGCTGAAGTA
>JZKD02S1675768.1:538546-570606 GCA_000966675.3 Picea glauca
TATATATATACCAAGGAGACCTAGTTTTAGTATCATCTTATCTTGTACATTTGTTTGATTGTAAAAAGAGGTTTCCCCTTAAAGAGGTTTGTATTTAAGTATTATATTTATTTTAAAATGCATGGAGTTACTTATCTCTTTATTTTTATGTTATTTTTGTGTTTTTGGTCTAAAATTTGGTATCAAAGATCATGATTCTAGGGTTTTATCCCTCCAATGATTCATCTTGTAATTTTATCTTTAACTTTTTTTGGTGCAGATTCAGACTCTAAAATTTTAAGGATCTTGAGGACACATATCAAAGTACTTGTGATAAAAATTTTCATATCTTTGATATTGTAATTTTGGATATAAAACCTATGGATGTATAATGGTCATATTTTGTATCATGGTGCAATGGATACAATATATGATCCATGTGTGGTGTACTTAAATGTCCTTATAACAATAATAAATCATCATATACAAATTTTGAGTTGATTTTCTATCAATGTCCATAGAGTGAGTATAAATCGTCGTCTGTGAAGTATAAAACAATTTGATTTCTTATAAATGTTCTTAGAACAAATATAAATCATTATTTGTAACACATAGATCAAGTAGATTTTTCATCAATATCCTTGGAACAAATATAAATCATCATCTACAAAGTTCAAGATGATTTACTATCAATGTTCTAATAAGTTGTATAAATTATTAAATGATTTTCTATCAATGTCTTTAGAACAAGTATAAATCAAGTAGATTTACTATCAATGTCATTAGAACAAGTATAATTCATCATCCACAATGTTCAAGATGATTTTCTATTAATGTATTTAAAAAAATTAAAAAACATCATCTGTAAAGTTCAAGATGATTTGGTATCAATGTCCTTAAAAAAGGTATAATCTAATCTTAATTCTATGTAATACAAAGCATGTGTTCAAATTTAATATCTTTGTGACAAAGGAAACACTCTATTAGAGTTTAAAAAAAAGAAACTTGGCCAAAACTTCCTTTTCAAAATGTGTCAAGAACAAAACCAACCTTGTCGTGTGACAAATATAACTCGATGTTGCAATTTGATGAACAAAACTAAACATTGAAATGTGATGAAAATACTAATGCTGCAATGTGATGAATGTAGTAATGTCACAATGTGACGGAAATAGTAATGCCACAATGTGACGAACATAGTAACTTCGCAATGTGATGAACATATTAATGTCACAATACGACGAGAACAACCCTATCATCACAATGTCTCGAACATATGCCTGTCTTCACAATGTGATGAACATAACCGTCTCATCCTAATGTGACGAAGATATCCTCATGTTGCAACGTGACACACTTATCCTAGCGTCACAATGTGACAAAAAAATCACAAATGCCGCAATGTGACGAGCATAACCCATTCTCACAATGTGATGTCTGAAACCTAATGTCACAATTTGAAAAACATAGCCTAACATTGCAATATGAATAAAATTTATCGACATCATATTTTGATGAACATAACCCATTAGGAGAATGTAACAAACCTACTCCAATGCCATAATGTGACAAACAAAAACCCTATGTCACAATGTGACAACCATAACCTAATAATGTCATGTGATGAAAAAAACATAATCAACTTTGCAATGCAATAGTGTTATAATAAACCATTGTTAAACATAATCATAATGGCCCACCATAATCAACTCGACATCATCTACAAAGGTCAACCATGGGAATGGTCAACCCTAGTTAACCATGGTGAAGGTCAGCCATCATCACCCATCCTCAACTTTGGTCATGGTCAAGCTCAAAAATGGTTAAATAGAGTCAACCATTGAAAACCATAGTCAACCATAATAAACCATACTCTTGTTCATGGTCAACAATACTCAACCATAGTTAAGGTATTGGTCAACCATAGTCACATTTAATATCAAACATGGTGAATGTCATACATAGTCATGGTCAGCCATAGTCATTTCTATCCATGGTCATCTATGGACAACAAATGTAAACCATGGTCGGCCACATTCAACCATGGTCATGGTCAATGAAGGTGAACCTTAGTGAAGGTCATGCTCAACCATGATCAATCATAGCCAACCATAGTAAACCAAATTCAACCAAGGTCTACCAATGGTAACCATGGTCATGGTTGGTGCCATGGACAACAATTTTCAACCGTGGTTACCCATTATCAACCATGGCTAAACATAGTCAACCATGGTGAAGGTCAACCACAGTCAACCATGGTCAACCATAGTCAATGATAGTAAATGTAATGACCTTGTTGTTACGATGACAAAAGAGACATTTTTTTTCCTTTTTCCTCAATGTTGCATTAGGTAATATACATCACAAATTAATAACAACATCATCAACACAATTTTCACGTATTTTATGGAACAACATCAATGCATTAACTATCCAATATGACAATAGAAGACACATCATCATCAAGAACTACGACATGCTTCTTGATGTAGAACACATTAATTAGAAGAATCCCCACATCGTTGCATTCTACAATTAATAACGACTCATAACTCATCTTACATCACATTAAACCAAGGGGCAATTGACAATAATGTACCATACCTAAATAATCCTTAAGAAATAAAGGAGTGTAAAGAGCAAGGGGCTTTCCTAAGAATAATAAATCAAGCACGTAGTTACCTCTTACATCTTAGATAGTTAACTACACATCCAAAAATCTTCTAGGGGGTGTAAAGACAAGCTAAATTTCGTAAACACTAGGAGAACCCATAGATGATCAAATGTTAAGTAACACCACCCTTCCAGTATACAACCATATATATAAACAAGTAAATATCCTTAGTAAATCACGATTAATGAGTTCAATGACTCTTAACTAACCTTCATATCCATATAACAAACTTTTTAAGGGAAGATCAAGTCCTTATTTTAACGACCAATCAACTCGGTCTTGACATAATTTCATTGAGAAGATTTAAAGAGGGACTCACACCTATTTAATCCAAATAAAGTAACTTCAAAGTTAACCAACATCTAACCAAGATGAAAGAAAAAACTAAGGCGTTAGTACAACTACAAGATTCCAATGCTAACTGCACCTCCCCTTTAAAGAACCCAAAAATTAACAAGCGGTGAAAGAGGGATTCGAGATATCCTTCACTCGGTGTAAGAAGAACTGAAAGGGGACCCCGTCTAGAAAACAATTGGAAGAATCACCACTAACTCACATGATCTTGTAAAATAATTAAAGAGGGATATTAATTTGGACTTCCAGCTATCGTGTTGGTTAGTGAACAAAACCTTAGATTTACAAATTAGAGATAGGAAAATGTAAAAAATTCTAACTGTTGTTAGTAATAAAATATTGTCTTGTGCCATTAGAATGATGGCAAAAAATTAATAAGGTGTACATGTCAATAAATACTCGAAGGAAAAACACCAAATCTGGATGAACAGAAACACTCCAGGGAAGGTGCCCTAGGAATGGTGCATTTACTCGCTGGGGGTAACAATGCAGGAAACACAAAAATGATGGAGGTAATGATATGCATAATCAAACGAGGGGATGATATGTCTCTGAATAAAAACGCTGGGGAAAAATCATATGGTAAATGGCCACCAGACTAATTCAATTTTGGAAACCTCCGATGGAAAATCTCCATAGTGACAAACTCCATGGGTCGTTGGAATCTCTGAAGGAAAAATCGCAGTCAAAATTCACTGCCACACATTGTCTGTCCACAAAATTCACTGCCACACATTGTCTGTCCACAAAACAATATCGATTTATCAAACATTCAATGTCCTTTACACAACATAATTCATTGTCTTTTAAAAGGAATAGTTATATATGATGTCGCAGTGTAAATATACAATATGAATATAAAAATTGTTGTTTATAAAAATCTACTGTCACACATTATATATTGAACCTATGTCACGTATTATATATAAATCGTTGTTAATAAATGTTAAATTCGTTACCCATGATATTGCTACCTAGGATATTGTTATCCATTAATGATTGTTGTCTATTAAATATAGGAATCGATGTCTATAAATATAGGAATTCGTTGAGTTAATTTTTTTGTTGTTGTCATTTAAATACATGGAATCGCAGAGCCAAATAAATGATAATGTTATCATAAATAGATATGAAATAATAGAGGTAAAATCGCCAGCAATATTCGTGCAAATTCTGTGCAATGGACCACAAAAAACGTAGTGTGAAATGTTGTGTCAAGTGCCACGAAAATTTGATGTGAAATGTTGTGTCGAATGCCACAAAATGCATAGGGGGAATGATGTGTCGTGTGCCATGAAAATCTGTGTGATTGCTGGGTCATGTGCCACAAAATGCTTAGGGTGAATGTTGTGAAATGTGCCATGAAATCGTAGTGTGAATGTTGTATATAAAAGAGAATCGCATAGTAACATTTTGGGGAGGACGCAAAGATTCTAACAATCAAAGCATTGGAGTGCATCATTAAAAACGTAGACATTTTTCCAATCAAGCATTGGGTAAATCGTGGAGTAAAGGATTTTTCTTTAAGCTAATAAAATCATGGAATAAAAACATGTGTATAAATTCATTATATAATTGGCAAGGATCCAATATGATTGGAGATGAATCACATAGATAATCATCCACAAGAAAACACAGAGATGAATAAAAAAAACACAGAGATACTCAATCACAAGAAGGCGCAAAGACTAATCATTCAAAAATCAATAAAACACATAGATACTCATTCACAAGGAGGGCGCAAAGACTAATCATTCAACAATCAATCAAACACAGAGATACTCATTCAGAAGGAGGGAACAAGGATTATAGATTAATCAGAAAGAAGAATGTAAAGATAAGTAACGGATAGATAGTTGGGCAACAAATTTATCCTTCACTTATTATCCATGCACATGAAAGAAGGGCATTTGAATATATAGGTCTTTAAAAACTGGAGTGATGACCATCGATTCGGCTGCTGGTCAATTGCTCAGATACAGACTAATAACTTAAGCAATAGGGAAAAGAGATAAAAACACAATTCTTCTTCATATTAAACAATAAAACAAACACTAAGAAGTCATTTAAAATCATAGTTTGGGTTATCTATGAGAAATCAATTTAGAATACAATGAGCAAGGGGATTACAAATACCATAGGAAGGCAGGTGCAGAAAATCTCATGGCAATGAAATCTTCAACCGAGAAGAGGAAAATAACATCTGTAAATTAAATTCTATTGCAAGTAAAAACTTTCACAGGAATAACTTAGTCAAACACCAATGCTCTGAAGTTATTGTACCATGCATTCTCCATCCATCTCCCGCTTTCCAACCGATGTGACCTCACCAGTACCTCCCAACCAACACTAGGGGTACTCTTCTTCCCCCTGAGCCTCCTAAGATGCAAAGATTCCATGCACACAATACCAGAGAATGCTAGCACCCATATTTCCTCGCAAGTTCTAGCTACTAGTCGTTACCCAAGTTGGGTATCTCAACTCCCACAAGAGAAAGTCCAGTCAAGGTAAAATTTCAGCAGGGTAACGTTACGCAAAAATATGAGATGCATACTCCTCCTCCTCCATCATTTTTATAGAGTTTTTAAGTAATTAGCTTCCCAAATTCCCATTAAATTATTTTTTCATTAATATAATTAGGAAAAACCTACCCCATACACATGTCACCCATCCCCTAGTTGCACCAAAAAATCAGTTTTATTAATTAATTAAATATTCTTATTTCCCTCACCCACCTAAAAGCATTCCTAAAAACGTTCATCGGTGTACCAAAATTCCCTTACACTTCTTAAATGACTTATGCCTTACTTAATTCCTAGTGGAGTTCATAATTAGAAAGTTCCAAAGGAAAGATTCCTTACTAAGTTAGACATTCAAATTTTTCTTTACGTTTCCCCTTTTGTTTAAGTTTCCTATTTCTTTTAAGTTTCTTTCATTTTCCTTTTTAACAAAAAATTATTTAGCAAGTGTAGAAAAAACAACCAACTACCCCCTTTTTCCTTTTTAATTAAAATTTAATCCTCCATTATAATTTTGACTTTAATAAATAACTTTGAATTTCTTACCCCCCTTCTTGTCACATGTTTATTTATTATTATTTTGTTTTTACCACATGTTCTACTTAGACCTAGGTTTTAATTTCACTACGCTGGGTGGCATTTTTATTAGTGATTTTTTTTTTTTAAACGTTAATTGTCACATCATTAATTTTAAGGCCGAATAGGTTTATTCACTTACCCGTTAAAATCGCAATGTGCCCTTCAGGAAACACTACATTCTCCAAGGGTGCCACTCATCTCTTTTTGTTTTCCTTGTGCGACGTGCCCTTCAGGACTCACTACGCGCTCCAAGGGTGCCACTCTCCTCTTTCCATTTTCCTTGTGCAACGTGCTCCAAGGGTACCACTTGCCTCTTGAATGACTTTGGTAGATGTCAAACCCCTGGAGTCAATACTCTGCTAGGTGATCTTGTGGGAGACTAGGGCCTCTAAGGAATAAGGCCGCTGCCTATTGCATGTTCCATAGACTCATCGTCAATGACTGTCATAGTTTTCCCTCATGACATCGTGGGTATTCTAGCACTAGGTAATCATTAAACTACATTTCGAGCCACAACGAGAGTGTTAGTAGGTTGTTGCAGGGCTGCTTCCATAGTGTTAAGAACTAAATATCAATATAGCAAATAAAAACATCAGAATAAGTACTCAATTCCTTGAAAACGAGATAATTTCAGGTAATAATCCTTTTCGAGTTGAAAACCTCATTATACCCCACATAAATGTCCAAGCAAAAGATGATTTCAAATGAAAATGTCTCCTTGGTATATATAGGATACTAGGAGGTACAATTACAACTAATGGAATAAAGTTGGCATAAATAAAATAACATTACTAATGTAATGTGCCCCAATTAAGCGTTAATGAGCCAGTATTTAGGGATTAACATGCCCCTCCCCTTGAGACAAGTGTTTTCCGCAACGCCTCAGTAACTCTGGATGCTTCTGTATAAAAGACTCATATTCCCAAGTGGAATCTTTAGCTGATAGTTCCCTCCATTTAACAACATACTCTGAAATGGATCTATTACTTAGCTGGCGAATTCTTTTGTCAATGATGGCTTCAGGCTCCAATATGATTTTTTCTTCCTCGCCAAGTTCTGGAAATATAGTTTGAACTTGGATATTGTCACCTATAACCTTCTTTAAGAATGAAACATGGAAAACTGGGTGTACTCGTGAAGATGCAGGAAACTCCAATTTGTATGCCATAGTACCAGTCTTTTGCAACACCTTATAAGGGCCATAGTACTTTGGTGATAATTTATTATCCTTCTTGGCTTTCTTGAGGGACATATGTTTGTATGGTTGTAGTATTAAAAACATCCAATCCCCTACTTCAAAACATATTTCACTACGATGCTGATCTGCTTGTTGTTTCATGCGATTATGTACCATGGTCAAGTTGTCCTTTAAGATTTGGAGAGATTTTTGTTGATGCTCGATGTGATCTTCCACTACTTGAACCTTAGATTTTTATTTTAGACAAGAAGTGATGGAAGGAGGGTGGTATCCATAGAGTGCCATAAACGGTGTCATTTTTGTTGCAGTATGAAAGGAAGTGTTATACCACCATTCTGCCAAGGGTAACCATTTGAACCATTGTGTTTGTTTATCAAAGACAAAGAAACAAACGTAGCCTTCCATACATTTTTTCACTATCTCAATTTGTCCATAAGATTGAGTATGATAGGATGAGCTATGAGCCAATTGAGTACCCAAAAAAGAAAACAATTCTATCCAAAAATGTCCAGTGAAGATGGGATCTCTCTCACTTACAATAATCTTTGGGCTTCCATGTAGTTTTTGAACTATCTCCATGAATGAGGTGGAAACTATAATGGATTTGAAGGGATGAGAGAGTGCACAAAAGTGTGTGTATTTTGTGAGTCTATCAACAATCACCATGATGTCATTCTTTCCTTCAGTCTTTGGTAACCCTATTACGAAATCAATGGAAACCTCCTCCTAATGCTGACTTGGGATGGATAATGGTTGTAAAAGACATGGGGTCTTAATTGTTTCCACCTTATTTTGTTGGCAAACCAAAAATTATACGACAAACCTTTGAACATCATTTTGAAGGCCATCCCAAAAAAATTCCTTCTTGACCCTACGGTAGGTTTTCAAAAATCCCGAGTGCCCTCCTACTGGAGAGGTGTGTAATTACAATAGTACCTGTTGTTTGAGTTGGGAGTTCTTACATAAATATAAGCGATCTTTGTAACATAGTGATTCATTTTTCCATGTAAATGTATTTGATGCACTGGAATCCTGCTGAAACCTTTGAATGAGAGTCCACACTTTTTTGTCATTCTTCCACTCATCCCTTGCTTCTATTATCCAATCGGTTTGGATGATCGAGATAACACAGAGAAAGGCTTCAGCATATTCATCCTTTCTCGAGAGTGCATTTGCCACAACATTTGGATTCCCTTTTTTATAGATGATTTCAAAATCATAACCCGATATCTTGGTCACCCATTTTTGTTGCTCTTCTAAAGATAGTCTTTGTTCTAAGAAGTATTTAAGACTATCATGATATGTTTTGACCTTGAAGTGCCTACCTATTAGGTAAGGATTCCATTTCGTTAATGTATGTATTATTTCCATCATTTCCTTCTCATAAATGGGCTTGTGTAAGTCCTTTCCCTTGAGTGGTCGAATTTCAAAAGCCAGGGGCCTTCCTTCTTGCATTAGGACAATACCAATTCCATTTCTCGAGGCATCACATGCCACAATAAAGGTTTTTGTGAAGTCTAGAGTGTTCAAGACAATGCACATCACCTCTTTAAGTTTTTCAAAAGCTTCAGTTACCTCTGGAGTCCATGAAAATGCATCCTTCTTAGTTAGTTCCATTAAAGGTGTTGTTAATCTTCCATAGTGCTGAACAAACTTGCGGTAGTAACCTGTCAAACCTAAAAATCCTCTAAGATTATTCAATGTTTTGGAAATAGGCCAGTCCATCACGAACTTAATCTTGTTAGGGTCTACCTTGACACCTTCATGAGATACAATATGACCCAAATACTTTACCTCATTCACCCCAAAGAAAAATTTGGATGGATTGGAATATAGTTGTTGCTCCTTTAGTAGTTGTAGCACCTTGTCAACATGTCACACATGATGCTCCCAAGACTTGCTATAGATTAGTATATCATAAAAAAATACTAACAAAATTTTTTGAAGGAAGGGCTTGAAAATGGAATTCATCAACCCTTGGAATGTGGAAGGTGCATTTATAAGGCCAAAAGGCATGACCAAAAATTCATAATGGCCTTCATGAGTTGGAAATGTTGTTTTTGGGATATCTTCTTCCTTCATTCTAATTTGATGATACCTTGAATGGAGATCCAACTTTATGAAATAGATTGCAACATGTAGTTCATATAACAATTCATAAATGATGGGAATGAGAAACTTATCTTTAATAGTGATATTGTTAAGCTCTCTATAATCTGGACACATACGCCATGAGCTACCTTTCTTGAATACCATTACCATCGGTGCAGAGTAAGAAATTTGTCTAGGTCTAATAATGCCAACCTATAACATTTCTTCAACCATGTTCTCAATTTCACTCTTCTAGGCATAAGGGTATCTGTATGGATTGATTTTAGGAGGAACACTCCCAAGAATTAGGTGAACATCATGATCATGATTTCGAGTGGGTGGAAGACCTTTCAGAATATCTTCAAATAATTTGGAATGCTTATCAATGATCCATCAGAGATATAGGAGAATAGATGGCTTAGATGTTTGAACATCTAGTGAGCATAGTTGTGCAATTACACCTTGATGACCATTTTTCAATAGTTTTGTCCTGCCATTGGAGCTTCTCACCTTACTGAGTTTCCACGTGATACCTCTTAATTCGATTTATTTTCCTTCCAATGAAAAGTTCTTGAAAATTAAAAGACATTGTTCCTAATGATTGTAACCATTGGATTCCTAGTACGACATCAACACCACCCATGGGTATAGAAATAATTGGACTATTCATTACATATTCCCCCATAGTAAGATTGATCTTATTTCATTTTCCTAAGAAATTGATAGTTCCTCCATATGCAATCATTACTTGAAACTATGGTGTTGGATATACAAAGCAATTGAGAGCTTTGGATAATTTATAGTGAAATAAATTATGAGTACTACCAGAATCAATTAGGACTATTACCTTTTTCTTTTTGATGTATGCTTCGATATTGAGAGTTTGAGGAGTGATAATTCCATCCAATGCATTACACGATATCGTGGGAGTCAACTCTTCAGAATAAATCACGTCTACATTTTCATCTTCAGATGGTTCCTTTCCTTGTTCTTATTCTTTTTCCTCTTCACAATCTATGTAGAATAATTTCTTCTCACCATACTTATCTCCCTTACTGTACTTGTTGTCACAATTAAAGCATAAACCATTTTCTTTTGTTTCCTCCAATTGTTGAGGTGTCAACCTGGTAGGTTGAGGTGTTTTAGAAGAACGAACATTATTCTCTTGATAGATGTTAGGAGTGGTCCTTATAGTATCCATAGGCATATTTTTACTTTCAACATTTCTTGCCACCCTAAATGCATTCTCCAATGATTTTGGTTCCCAAAGACGAACCTCATGTTGAATTTTATCCCTTAAAGTTCCTATGAATACATCAATCAAGTGCTCATCTTGAATATCTATTACCTTTATATTCAATCTTTGGAAGTTCTCAATGTTCTCTATAACTGAACCCTTTTGGTTGAGATTTATCAATTGGCTAAAGAAGGTATTGCTCCTTGTATCCTCATAGTGTGCTATCATTTCTTCCATGAAAATTGTCCAAGTGACCAGTGATTTGCGAGAACAAAGCCATTGATACCACACAAATTGATTGGGTTCTAAATATAAATAAGCAATACATACCTTTTGTGTATGTGGCACATTGTGTAGATCAAATAATTGCTCCATCTGAAGTATCCATGTGATTGGGTCCTTTCCATCAAACTTCCTCATATCGATCTTAGGAAAGTGGTTGGTATTCAAACCAAAGTTAGGGTTTCTCCATTATTGATTCATCTTCCTTGTTTCCTCATCATGAATTTCATGGGATAAATTTTCACTTTTAGGTGTCCTCTCTATTAGGAAATTTTTCAATCCTTCCATGATCTCCCCTTTTAAACCATCCATCTTAGTATTTATTGAATCCCTCATCTCTTGTAGTTCATCTTTTGTTATTGTCTTCTTTTGTAAATCATTTATTTCCCTATGCATTTCTTCACCTTCATCGAGAGTCAAATTAGGACTATCTAGAGGCTTATTTGGTGTAGAAGTTCCCTTTTTTGGTGGCATGTTGGCCAAGTATCACTTTAAACCTTGATTTTGAGATGGTTATGCTAGACAATCTTACTTTATTGTATATCCAAAATTTCATCCCTTCTGGGTATGCATTTTTCTTTTTTGTAGTTCTCTGATATTTCTTCTCTGCAATGACATAGGTCTGATAAAAAATGGATATGCCAAGGGGAATTTACGGTAACTTCCCCACAACTTGTTGAATTTTGGCCTTTCTAGGATATCTCACTTGTATAGTGTGCCCCACACAAAACAATTGATATAAAATTATAAAAATAGTAAAAGAACTATTATGGACTGTCCACTATCCAATGCAACTAGTCTCACTCAATTTGGATAGTTTAGGAAGAACTTATGATTTTTTTACCTGGAACATGTGCTTGAGACTAGTGAATAGGACTAGTCATATACCCTATCTTCCATAGGTTGTATATAAAAATTTAAGATGACCCATAAGATGAATGTTTTACCACCTATACCCTACTAATTTCTGTGAATATCCTCCATATTTCAGGGTCTGAAACGTTACACAACAAATGTTATAGCGAAAATTCTGCAATGACTCAATTCAGGATGATTCCAGAACCTTATCTTACACATGATGTATCTACGAAAGTATAAGGCCTTAGGAGTTGAACTTGTAACCCAACATACCTTGATCCATCTACTAAATATCCACCAAGTCGTTTCTTCTGAAACGTTGCAAAAAAAGAGTTATCATGAAAATTCCAAGGTGTCTCAGATGTAGCAGCAAAACCCCAAGATCTTGAGCCCAGATACCATATGTTAAGAACCAAATATCAATATAGAATAGAAAAACCTCAGAATAAGTATTCAACTCCTTGAAAAAGAGATAATTTCAGGTAATAAGCCTCTTCAAGGGGGAAACCTCCTTATACCCCACATAGATGTCGAAATGAAAGATGATTCCAAATGAAAATGTCTCCTTGGTATATATCGGAGACTAGGAGGTACAATTACAACTAATCGAATATAGATGACATAAATAAAATAACATTACTAATGTAATGTGCCTCAATTAATGGGTAATGAGACATTATTTAGGGCTTAACACACAGATCTCCCTCAAAGTCTCTAGTTTTCCTGCGTGACCTTTCTACTCCACATGTGAGTCTGGTCGGCAAGTTATCATCAACCTGCATCCATCAACGAATCATGTCAACAATAATAGTCAATAATCATAACATTTGATCATATTTACATATGTCACATCAAAAACATTCAAGCCCAATAGTCCACTCCCTGACTTGATCCGGAGTCCAAGGGGTTTCATCGATGCCTCTGCATCCTCAAGGTCCAAAGTCTTGCACACTTAGAAGGACCGAATCAATAGCATTTGTCTAATTAAATATGACAAATAACATATCATCACATCCACAATATCTCATAATCATAATCAAATGACCAATAGTATAATAACCCGGATCACTTTCACGCAAGTGTCCTCAAAGAATAGGTCCACTGAGTGCGCGCAAGAGAGGGATGTTACATACACCCCCTCTTGGTTTAAACTTCATCTTGAAGTTTCACAATACATAAGTGTCGAAACAAAGTGTGTCACACTATCAAAGTCTATCTATCAAACAAAAATGGAAACCATTGGCGCATATCATATGCGTCCTCCCAGGTCGTCGAGTGCAGACTATAGTTGTCCCACTGGACCTTGACTTGATCTATTTTTTGACGTCGTAGCTTTAGAATGATATGGTCAAGGATATGGATTGGCTCTGTCGTTATTGCACCCTCATCAGATACCTACAAGGAACTCATGTCAATAACATGTGTAGGATCACTAATATAATTTCTCAAAATAGATATGTGAAAAACATCTTGACTACGCCTCAAAGAATCAAGAAAGGCTAGTCGATAGGCCATAGACCCCTTCTTTTCCACAATCTCGAAAGGTCCCATGAACCTAGGAGAGAGTTTAGAATCCTTTCCAAACTTGATCAAACTCTTATACGGATTCACCCTCAATAAGAATCGATCTCAAACTTCATAAATGTGGTTGAAACAATGGGCATCGACATAACACTTCTGTCGATATTGCGCTTCCTTGATCCTTTGTATTATTGTTTGCAATTGATCTTCCATTTCTTGGATCATTTCTAGTCCCAGCAGAACCCTATCCTCAATTAAATCCTAACTCAAAGGTGTCTGACATGGTCACTCGTAAATAAACTCGAAAAGCACCATCTTAATTGTGCTTTGATAACTGTTGTTATATGCGAATTCTACTAGTGGAAAAAATTCCTCCCAACGCTTCGGTTGGTCCATCACATACATGCGCAACATGTCCTCTAATATTTGGTTTTTTTGTTTCGTCTGCCTATCTATCTTAGAGTGATACGCGGTACTAAAGTTAAGTTTGATTCCCAAGGCCTCTTGGAAACTAGTCCAAAATCGTCTGGTAAACACCAATCCTCGATCGAAGATAATCCTCTTAGGCATGCCATGCAGCCACCCAATCTCATTGATGAAAAATATAGATATGTCAGGTGCCTGATACATCATACGCACAAGAATAAAATGAGCACTCTTTGTTAGAGTGTCGAATACCACAAAAATGAGCCGTGTCTCCTTTTCGTCTGTGGAAATCAAAATATGAAATCCATCAAAATGAACTCCCATTTGGATTCTAGAATCGTGTGTGGATGTAGTAATGATGTTGGATGTCTATGTTCAACCTTCACCTGCTGACATTTTCGACATCTTGCCATGTAGTTGACTAGGTATGCTTTCATTCCTTTCTAGAAGAATAAGGGTTTAAGGTCTTCCCTCATCTTCATGACTCCAGGATGAGCCATGTACACTGCTCTATGAGCCTTGTTTAGGATCAAACCCTCAACTCGTCATTGGGTGGTACATAAATTCAAATTTTAAATCTCAATAATCCTACATTGTCCATAGTAAATCCTTCAAATTTTGGTACCATCATTGTGTTTTGTCCGAAAAATCCTTGACCTATTTGTACTAGTCATCGTCACGTTGTAAAGTTAGAATATTTTCATGTAGATTCGTCTCAAGAGGCATCACCTAAAAGATGTGTGGTGTCTAACTCAACACATCCACCACTCTATTCATTGTTCCCTTTATGTAAGTAATCTCGAAATCATACTCGCTAAGCAATTCTGACCAACATTGTTGTTGCGCGTTCAAGTTAATTGTGTAAAGATGTGTTGTAGTCCACAGTGGTCCATTTTTAGTTCAAGTTTTCATCCAATAAGGTAATGTCTCCAAACTCTCAAGGCATATACAATGGATAACAACTCCAAATCGTGTGTTTCATAGTTCTTCTCATATTGTCTCAACTTTCTTGAGATGTAAGCGATCACTTGATTGTATTGCATCAACTCTTCCTAGTCCTTCCTTGGATGCGTCAATGCATACGAAGAAGTCTGCATCCATGTTAGGAACCTTTAGTATTGGTGTTGTCATCAACAACTCCTTGAGCCTCCAAAATTCCTCCACGCATTTCTCGGTCCAAACAAACTTCTTTTCTTCTTCTGCAATCCCGTAATCATATTTTCTATCTTCAAAAAATCCTCAACGAACCATCAATAGTATCCTGCTAAACCTATGAAGCTATGCACTTCAGGGACATTCATCAGCGTAGTACATTCTATAATAGAAATGACCTTTGCTGGAAACATGGGGATACCTTTGTCGGAGATGACCTTCCCTAAGTAGTGAATCTTCGATTGATAAAATGAGCATTTAGATAATTTCCCATACAATGTTTTCTCTCGTAGACACTGTAGTACTAAGTGAAAGGGCTCGTCATGCTCCTCCATCGTCTGAGAGTAAATAAAAATATCGTCAATGAATACTTTGATGAACTTGTCCAAGTATTCCTGGAACACCCCATTCATCAAACTCATAAATACGCCAAGGGAGTTCGTCAATCCAAAAGGTAAAATAGTAAACTTGTAATGTCCAAACCTGATCTGAAAGGAGGTCTTAGGGAAGTCTTCCTCCTTGATCTGTAATTGGTGATACCTTGATATTGAGTCAATTTTCGAAAACACCATCATGCATTTCATATGATAAAAAATATCATCAATCCTTGGCAATGGATATCAATTCTTGATCGTTTCCTTGTTCGATTGATGGTAGTCAATGTAGAGTATCCATGACCTAACCTTATTCTCTATGAAGATAACAGGCACACCCCACGGTGGCACACTTGGATGTATAAGTCCTAGGTATATCAACCCCTTCAGTTTCATTTTCAACTCCTATAACTCTAGGGTCGACATCAGATAATGCATTCTTTCTATTGGTCCAGTCCCCAGTTTTAGGTCTATGGTAAATTCCAACTCCCTCTCTAGAGGCATCCCAAGTGACTCCTCAGGGAATATGTCTGCAAACTCTCTCACCACCGGAAGGTGTTCTAGTACTTCCACTACTCCCTTCTCGTTTAACACGAGGATCACATAAATCTTACACCCCTTGTGCATGCTCTTCCATAGATGAAAGAAAGAGATGAACCTCAGGTAGACTTCCTGCTTCCGACCTACAATCATGTGTGTCTGTCCCTTGCCATCGACCAAGATTAACCGTTTCATCTTACAGTTGAATATCGCCTCATGCGATTCCAACTAGTCCATACTGATCACAACATCATAAGACCCTAAGGCTGTGATGTACATGTGTTTAGGTGCAGATCATACCAAAGCATCTCCACAAAACAGACCTCATACTGAAGAAGCGTACAACCACCCTATTGTAAGGTGTTGAACTCATTGAGCTGATGCTCAATGAATTTCTTAGACAGATACCTCTCTCGAAACCATTCCTTGAAAATTTCCCATGACACGTCTTTGACTACTATGTTCAATTGTGGAAGGAGCATCTTCCACCATAGAAGAGCGCTTCCCTTTAGTTGAAAGACCGCCAAGAGGACCTTCATAATGGAGGTATATTCACAAAGTGCAAAGGACATCTCCATATTATCCAACCATACCTTGGAGGCTGCACCATCCAGGGCACCAAAGAACTAGGGAATTTTACCTTCTCAAGTTTTCATTGAATGCTACTAGTACCGATCAGAGTGTGCGGTGGACCCTCAGTGGGTGTCAACGCCCTAGCATCATTTCTATCCAAGCGGCTGGTCAATGCCTCAGACATCCGCTGAAAGGACCTCATCATCCCAACCAGATCATCCACAACTATCTTTTCCTGCCCGACAACCTATTCATATCCCTGGGGGTTAGACCCCTCGGGCGTGGATGCTACTGGAGGCGTCACGACTCCTCCCCTAGCACCATGTCGTGAATCTCTACATTGTCATATAACCATGCTTATTGCATGGCTAGGTTAAAATTTTAATTAGGGCTAGTTAAATCCTCAAGGGTTTATTGTAGTGGAAATCATGGTGATCCATCGTCATAGGGTTGAACCCACTCTGATACCATATCTATTGACCCTTCGGTTACGACGAAAAAAGTGACAATTTTTTTTTTCTTTTTCCTTAATGATGCATTAGGTAATATACATCACAAATTAATAACAACATCATCAACACAATTTTCATGTATTTTATGGAACAACATCAATGAATTAACCATCCAATAGGACACTAGCATACACATCATCATCAAGAACTATGACACACTTCTCGATGTAAAACACATTAATTAGCAGAATCCCCACATCGTTGCATTCTACAATTAATAACGACGCATAACTCATCTTACATCACATTAAACAAAGGGGCAATTGACAATAATGTACCCTACCTAAATAATCCTTAAGAAATAAAGGAGTGTAAAGAGCAAGGGGATTGCATGAGAATAATAAATCAAGAGCGCAATTACCTCTTACATCTTAGATAGTTAACTACACATACAAAAATCTTTTAGGTTGATGTAAAGACAAGCTAAATTTCGTAAACACTAGGAGAACCCATAGATGATCAAACGTTAAGTAACACCACCCTTCCATTATACAACCAAATATATAAACAAGTAAAGATCCTTAGTAAATGATGATTAATGAGTTCAATGACTTGTAACTAACCTTCATATTCATATAAAAAACTTTTTAAGGGAATATCAAGTCCTTGTTTTAACACCAATCAACTCGGGGTTGACATAATCTCATTGAGAGGATTTAACTATGGACTCGCACCTATTTAATCTAAAGAAAGGAACTTCAAATTTAACCACCATATAACCAATACGAGAGGAAAAACTAAGGCGTTAGTAAAACTACAAGATTACAATGCTAATTGGGCCTCCCCTTTAAAGAACCCAAAACTTAACAATCGATAAAAGAGGGATTCGAGATATCCTACACTCGATGTAAGAAGAACTGAAAGGGGACCCTATTTGGATTAAGCATTGGAAGAATCACCACTAACTCACATGCTCTTGTAAAAGAAATAAAGAGGGATCTTCAGTTGGACTTCCAACTCTCTTGTTAGTTAGTGAACATAGCCTTAGATTTACAAATTAGAGATAGGCAAATGTGAAAAATTGTAATTGTTGTCAGTAATAAATGACTGGCTCATGATATTAGAATGATGGAGATCAATTAAGAAGGTGCAGGTGTCAAGAAATACTAGAAGGAAAAACACGCAATCTGGACGAACATAAACACTCTAGATAGGGCACCCTAGGAGTGGCACATTTACTCGCTGGGGGTAACAATGTAGGAAAAATGAAAATGATGGAGGGAAGGTAGCCACAGGTGAGTGCGCAATCAAATGAGGGGATAATATATATCTGAATAAAAACATTTGGGAAAACTCGGATGGTAAATGGCCACTAGACTAATTCAATTTTGGAAACCTCCGATGGAAAATCGCCATAGTGAGAGACTCCAAGAGTCGTTTGAATCTCTGAAGGAAAAATTGCAGTCAAAATTCGCTGCCACACATTGTCTGTCTACAAATAAAATATCGTTGTCCAGCCCTAAACAATATCGATTTATAAAACACTTATTGTCTTTTAAAATGAATAGTTGTATATGATGTCGCGGTGTAAATATAAAATATGAATATAAAAATTGATATTTATAAAAATCTACTGTCACCCATTATATATTGAACCTATGTCATGCATTATATATAAATTGTTGTTAATAAATGTTTAATTCGTTATCCATGATATTGCTACTGACGATATTGCTATCCATTAATTATTGTTGTCTATTAAATATAGGAATCATTGTCTATAAATATAGGAATTCGCTAAGTTAAAATTGTAGTTGTTGTCATTTAAATAAATGGAATTGTGGATCCAAATAAATGATAATGTTGTCATAACTAGATATGAAATCGCAGAGGTAAAATTGCCAACAATCTTGGTGCAAATTTTGTGCAATGTACCACGAAAAACGTAGTGTGAAATGTTGTGTCAAGTGCCATGAAAATATGGTGTGAAATGTTGTGTCGAGTGCCACGAAATGCATAGGGGGAATGTTATGAAGTCTTCAATGAAATTATCTGTGATTGTTGGGTCATGTGCCATGAAATTATTAGGGTGAATGTTGTGAAATCTTCCATGAAACGTAGTGTGAATGTTGTGAAATGTGCCACGAAATTGTAGTGTGAATTTTGTATATAAAAGAGAATCGCAGAGTAACATTTTGGGGAGGATGCAGAGATTCTACCAATCAAAGTGTTGGGGTGCATCATTAAAAACGAAGATATTTTTCCAATCAAGCACTAGGTAAATCATGGAGTAAAGGCTTGTGCCTTAAGCCAATAAAATCGTGGAACAAAAAATGTGCAAAAATCCATTGTATAATTGGAAAGGATGCAAGATGATTGGAGATGAATCACAGAGATAATCATGCACACGAAAACGAAGAGATGAATTCATCAGAGATGAATAAAAAAAATGTAGAGATACTTAATCACAAGAAGGCACACATACTAATCATTCAACAATCAATCAAACACAGATATTCTAATTCAAAAGGAGGGCGCAAATACTAATCATTCAACAATCAATCAAATGCAAAGATAGTCATTCACAAGGAGGGAAAAAGGATTAGATATTAATCATAAATAAAAACACAAAGATAAGTAAGGGATAGATAGCTCGGAAAACAATTTATCCTTCCCTTATTATCCTTACACAGGAAAGCAAGGCATTTGAACCTATAGGTCTTTAAACACTAGAGTGACGATTGTCGATTTGACTCCTGGCCGACTGCTCAGGCATAGACTAATAACTTAAGGAATAGGGACAGAAGATAAAAACACAATTCTTCTTCGTATTAAACAATAAAACAAACACTGAGAAGTCATTTCAAATCAGAGGTTGGGTTTTCCATGGGAAATCAATTCAGAATACAACGAGCAAGGGGAGTACAAATACTGTAGGAAGGTAGGTGCAGGAAATCTCATGGAAATGAAATCTTCAACCGAGCCCAGAAAAATAACATGTGTAAATTAAATTCCATTTCAAGTAACAACTCTAACATGCATACCTTAGCCAAACGTGAATGCTCTAAATTTGTTGTCTCGGGCACACTCCATCCAACTCCCACTTTCCAACTGATGTGACATCATCGATACCTCCCAACCAATGCTAGGGGTACTCTTCTTCCCCGTGAGCCCCCCAAGTTGCAAAGGGGTCACACACACAATACCAGAGAATTCTAGCACTCATATCTCTTTGCAAGGTCTAGATACCACTCGTTACCCTAGTTGGGTATCCCAACCCTAGAAGAGAAAGTTCATTCAAGGTAAAATTTCAACAGTGTAACGTTACACAAAAATATAAGATGCATACTCCTTCTCCTCCATCAATTTTATAGAGTGTTTAAGTAATTAGTTTCCCAAATTCCCATTAAATTCCTTTTTCATTAATCTAATTAGGAAAAACATCCCCCATACACATGTCACCCATCCCCTAGTTGCACCATAAAATAAGTTTTATTAATTAATTAAATATTCCTATTTCCCTCACCCACCTAAAAGCATTCCTAAAAACACTCCCCAGTGTTCCAAAATTCCCTTACACTTCTTAAATGAATTATGCATTACTTAATTCCTAGTGGACTTCATAATTAGAAAGTTCCAAAGGGAAGATTCCTTACTAAGTTAGAAAGTCAAATTTTTCTTTACGTTTCCCCTTTTCTTTAAGTTTCCCCCTTTTTCCTTTTTAACAAAAATCAATTTAGCAACTATAAAAAAACAACAAGTTACCCCTTTTTTCCTTTTTAATTAAAATTTAATCCTCCATTATAATTTTGAATTTAATAAATAATTTTGAATTTCTTACCCCCCTTCTTGTCACATGTTTATTTATTATTTTATTTTTTTGACCACATGTTCTACTTAGACATAGGTTTTAATTGCACTAGGTTGGGCGACATTTTTATTAGGGAAAATTGTTTTTAAACCTTAATTGTCACATCATTAATTTTAAGGCCCACTAGGTTTATTTACTTACCTGCTAAAATTGTGATGTGCCCTTCAAGATGCACTACTTACTCCAAGGGTTTCACTCACCTCTTTTTGTTTTCCTTGCGCGACGTGCCCTTCAGGATGCACTGCATACTCCAAGGGTGCCACTCGCCGCTTGAATGACTTTGGTAGACATCAAAACCCTAGAGTCAATACTCTACCATATGATCTTGTTGGACACTAAGGTCCTCTAAGGAATAAGGCCCCCTCCTTATTGTGCACCCCTTAGAATCATTGTGAGCAACTATCATAGTCTGCCCTCATGGAATCGTGGGTCTTCTCGAACTAGGTAATCGTTAACCTACAGTTCGAGCCACGATGAGAGTATTAGTAGGTTGTGGCATGGATGTTGCCAAACCTCTCCCTCAAAGTATTTGGTTGTCCTACGTGACTCCTATACTCCACATGTGAGTCTGGTCGGAAATCTATCATCAGCTTGCATCCATCTACGAATCATGTCAACAAGAATATTCAATCATCATAACATCTAATCATATGTACATATGTCACATCAACAACATTCTATCCCAATAGTCTACTCCCTGACTCGATCCAGAATCCAAGGGGTTTCATCAATGCTAATGCATCCTCGAGGTCCAAAGTCCTACACACTCTGGAGGACCCAGTTAATAACACCTATCTAAGTAAATACGACAAATAACATATCATCACATCCAGAATATCTCATAATCAAACGATCAATAGTATAATAACTCGGATCACTTGCATGCAAGTGTCCTCAAAGAATAGGTTCTCTCAGTGCACGCAAGGCTGGGATGTTACAGTAAACCAAAGTCAACCAAGGTCTACAAAATTTAACCATGGTCATGGTTAACCAAGGTCAACCACAATTAACCATGGTCATGGTTAACTATGGTCAACCATAAGTAACCATGGTCATGGTTAAGAAAGGTCATGGTCAAGCAAGGTCATGATCAACCATAATTAACCATGGTGAACCTTGGTCAACCATATTAAACTGAAGTCAACCAAGGTCTACCAAAGTTAACCATAGTCATGGTCAACGATAGTGAACCATGGTCATGGCCAACCACAGTCACAATCATGGTCATCAAAGGAGTCATGATTCACCATAGTAAACTATATTCATGGTCAACATGGTCACCCATGGTCAACCATTTCTTAAACATTTCATTATTATTTATATTAATATTTTAATTCAAAAATATACTAATCATCTTCATGCATGGTCATGGTCAACTAAGTCAACCATAATCTAGGTCGTGGTGAGCCAAAATCATGGTTAAGATCAACCATGGTCAATGTTACCCATAGTCATGATCAAGCATGGTCATGACCAACCATGGTCTTAGTAAACTAAGGTCTACCAATGTGAAGGTCTAATAATGTAATACTTTAATGTTTTGTATTTATGTAATAATGTATTTTTATTTTATTAATGTACTAATAATACTTTAATGCTTTATTGATGCATTAATTAATAATATTTTATTAATGTATTAATATAATACATTAATGTATTCATACTTTAATTTATATATTACATTAATGTATTAGTTAATTAGTACATGTTAATACTTCAATACATTAATGTATTTATGTATTAATAAATTAATTAATAGACCATTAATATATTAATTAATCAATACCTTACTGTTTTAATACTTTAATTTATATATTACATTATTGTATTAATTAATTAATACATGTTAATACTTCAATTCATTAATGTATTTATTTATTAATAAATTAATTAGTAGACCATTCATATATTAATTAATTAATACCTTACCATTTTCATATGAATGTATTAATACATCAAAATATTAATAAATTATTAATCAATATATTAATACATTATTAATGTATTAATACTATTTAACACATTATTAATGTATTAATATTATTATTTTATTAATGTATAAATAATATTTTAATACTCTATTAATATATTAATACAGTTGGAAGAGATAAAAGTGTTTCTCGAGTTTAGGGTTGCTACAATAAGGATGTATGAGAATGTTATTGCTAAGTTTAAAAACACTGAGGGCTGGTCAAAAGAGATTAATTGCAATATCACAGTCAAACAAGGTTGTCCCTTACCCCCTACCCTTTTTGGCATATACATTGATAAGTTAGAAGAATGCTTGGAAAAAACAGGTTGTGTCAGCTGTACTCTCACTTGTATAGTCATCAATCTTCTTCTTTATGCCGACGATATCGTTCTTATGGCAAGGAGTCCCCATGATCTTGAAAACCAACTAAGAATCCTCAAGGATTTTTGCTCCTATATGGGTATGACTGTTAATACTAACTAGCACAACCTCTAAATCGCGGCTGAAAAACGCCAAAAGGTATCGACTATAAAATTCTAAAAGCAATAAAAACCCCGTAGTAAAATTCGAAGGTCAAAATGCTCTATTGTAAAAACAATAACAGTCAAATGCCATGCCTGACGCATGCTGGCTTTTTGTTTTTTTAAGGCCCCGAATGAATGCACCGGGCATTGACTCTCGATCGAATTGTTTCTCTATATATATATCAGTTCATTTTTTGTGCTTACAAACATTTCTGGAGCGTCTGGTGTGTCTTTCATTACAAACGTGTTATTTTTTAAACGCTGCGGTACAGTAAACGTGTTAATGTTATTCTTTAAACCTTTGGAAATATGAACGGACGGGAACAGAAACGGTTGGGAGGTGGATCGTATGTAAAAAAAGTGGTTAAATTACCTGGTAATTAAACGTGGTTCCGAAAATGAAACGCTCCATTTTGTAACAAAATTTTAATTGTTGTTAATCACTCAGACGTGGCAATCAGCTAGCCACCATAGTAAATTTTAAATATGATCAAGTAAAAGTAAAAAAATAAACATGTAAACTGATGCCTTTATAATAGTGAGGAAGTTAGTGGTTGAAATCTCAACCATTGATTTATTGGGACGACTAAAAATATTCCATCAATATTTAATCTTGTCCATACAAAACTGATTAAACACTAAAACCCTATTAAATGTGCCCATTGTCAATAGGTATACGCCTTTCGACGTAATAAGACTAAGGTCATGATTATTAAATCCAATAAGATCCCTTATGATACCCTTGTATATGACAACAACAACTTGGAGGAAGTGACTTCATACAAATATCTTGGAATTGATATTCACCACAAACTCAATTGGAATTACAGTATTGAGAAAAGGATTATTGGGGGATGGAAAGCTTATTATGGGCTTGAAAACAATTGTAAATCAACTAATCTTTGGAGTTGGGATAAGAAGAAACCCCTCTTTGAGACTCTTGTTACACTGGTTAATTCTTTATGGATGCGAAGTCTGGGGCTTTAGTATCTCTCGTGAATCCTGGAGAAAGATAGAGAAAATACAAAAGCATTTTATAACCTATAATCTCAAAATTAAAGGAAATATGCCCTATCCCATGCTCCTCTTAGAAACAAACCTCTCCCCCATTGAGAGAATAGCTATGACTAGATACCTAATGTATAAGAACAAGTTAAACAACATGGAAGACAAGAGGCTACCTAAAATTGCCTCAAAATCACGTCATAACCACCATCGACTCAAGCAAGAATGGCATAACGACGCCTGGTCTTGGCTAAACTATTGGGGAATCATGGAAGAAACCATTTTGCAGAATACAGATACTATTAAAAAAAGCGTCGAATCAAAATTTAAGGAAAAAATGTGGTGTAATTAAGAGTCAGAGGAAAAAAGAAAATTAAGGTATTATAAAGATGTAATCAACCCTAATCTAGAAGATCAAAATTATCTATCTATTTTTCCAAGTGTAAAGAAAAAAATAACAATTGCTAAGATAAGAACAAATTCTCATGAGCTCCATAGTGAAACTAGGCTTTCTCTTAGATTTTCCAACCTATACCCATATTATATCTCATTTTCAAAATATTTATCACAGTACCAATCTTCCTGACCTTTTAACTCAACAAAAGTATGGTGATTTTGGAAAGCTTCTCTTAATGCTTTTCGAGCACAGAAACAAAATTCTAAAGAATTAAAAGTAATCACTTACCCTCTTAAGGTCCGATAGACCAATTTGATCTTAGTGGACGTTAATCATCATCATCATCATCATCATCATCATAATTCAATAATTTAATGTATTTAAGTAGATTAATCAATATATTAATACATTATTAATGTATTAATATTATTATTTTATTAATGTATAAATACTATTGTAATAATTAGAATAATTCAATAATTTAATGTATTTAGGTAGATTAATCAATATATTAATACATTATTAATGCATTAATATTATTATTTTATTGCCCGCACGGGTGTAGACGAATTAGTATTATTAATGTATAAATAATATATTAATACTTTATTGTAATAATTCAATAATTTAATGTGTTTAGGTAGAAAAATGTTATTAATGCATTTTTATTTTAATTTATAATTTTTTTATCACTTTAATATACTAATGATTTTTATATACTTTAATACTTATTAATGTATGAATGTTATTATTAATGTAATAATTAATAATATTTTATAAATATATTAATTAATTAACCATACAGAATTCGATAAAGATTATAGAAAATGATACGTACAATAGAAAATTTGATAGTTTGAATTCAACGGTGGAGAATATTATTAGTTAGATGATAAAGTATTTTACAAAATGATACGGACAATTCGATAAAGTATTCTACAAAATGACACGGACAATAGAGAATTCGATAGTTCGAATTCAGCTGTAGAGAATATAATTAGATGTACAGAATATAATGGGAAAACTATTGCAAATAAACAGAAGCATTTCCTTGTCTGCCTCTAGGGTTTATATTGGAAAACTGACCATCAGTCTTGGATAAACGCAGAGCGGAACTTACCTTGGCATAGTCGCCCCACACGCTTCTGTCATATCGAGCTGGGACGGATCACCTTCAACTCTCCAATCAAAAGTGTGCAACAACTGAGCCAATGCAAGCTCAATTGTAGGAATAGCCATGGAAGCCCCAAGGCATTCTTTCCTTCCTGCCCCAAACGGTATGATATGATTGATCTGTTAAATTGATATGCCCGTCTTCCATGAATCTCTCCTGCTTGAAATCGGAAGCATATGCTTCCAACACATCGGGATCCCATCCTATAGCCCACATATTTACCATTACCGTTGTTTTCTTAGGTATGTAGTATCCTCCTACTGTCACAACCTTTCCAGATTCATGAGGAATCATTAGGGGCGTCGCTGGGTATAATCGCAGAGTCTCTTTGACCACACAATGAAGGTATTTCATGGTTGCGAGATCCGACTCCTTTACTTTACCGCGTTGGCCAACGACCGATTGGATTTCTTCCTGCAATCCCTTCATTACATTGGGATTTCTGAGCAGCTCACTCATTTCCCATTCTAACGTAGTTGATGTCGTCTGAGTGAACTATTCTGGTCAACTATATCGAGTGAACTATTCTGGTCAACTATATCAGTAGTTAGGTTCCGTTCCTTTGTTTCTTGATTCAGTTTCTTATTTTCCCTTTATAGCTCTAGGCTATCAGCTAATACAATTGCGTGCTCCGCATATTCTCGTTCCTTGTTGTCTATTTCTTGTTTTCCTGCACAGTTTCTTGTTTTGTCGTGTTATTAGAGTGCGCTAGGTAAGACTTTTCACAGAGTCTGGAGAGCAATCTGTAGTCCGCTAAAAGAGAGTTGGAGACATCACAACGTGCGGAGGTAGATTTACAGAAGAAGATTCAATACGAAGAACTTTAAAAAATACGTGGAATCCTTCTTCAAAAGGAAGATGCAGAAGCAGCAAAGGAGAAGCTACAACAACTGTTAGATCGTCCACAGGAACATATATGGGCCATTAAATCAAGTTAGAAAGGATGAGGAGCACGTAGAAGAGGCGAACAATTTTCATCCATTAGATCTAGACGAGAGAACGTCAAATCAAGAAAAGGTGCACAGGATTTAACTGTCGAAGTCCTTCACACTTAGTGTATTTTGTGTATTTCATGCAAAGGTTGCAGAGGAGTCAAAATCTCCCAAAGTTCTAGAGCTCAAAACAAATATTGTCTATCGATCCAAGCAAAGGATGTGTGTCAACAAATCCTACACTCCAGAGGTGAATCATCTTGGAGAATTCTAGACGAGAAGGTCACAAGACTCCCTATGTCCCGGAGAGCCGAAATAACTATGGACCATTGGATCCAGGGGACACGTGTGAGATGATCCCCGTATTCGGTGATCTCCATCTTCGAAGGAAAATAGTCGTAAGTTGGATAGAGACGAGGAGTCCTGGAGGCACGGAGGCCTAGAGAGTATCAAAACCATTGATCTTGCTGGACACGAGAAAGTCATCCAGTAGTTCGACAATCTATGCAGTAGTGACGGAAAGAGCCCTGAAGGTCGAAGTCCCGAAGTAAATCAAGACTGTCGATTTGCAAAGGACGTGTCAATGGATCTTGGAGTTCAGAAGGTAATCACTCCAGGAGGAAGAAACTGCAAAAGGTAACCAGATTCCGGAAGCTCCAAAGAGATAGAGTAAATCCAGGCCATTGATCGCAGAGTACACGTGGCAGGAGATCTTGCGCTTTGGAGGAAAGACACTTCGGAGAAAAGTTGGATGTGTGAAGCGAGAACTCCCAAAGGCCCGAAGCCCAGAGTTCATCTGGACCGTCCATCAACAAGGACATGTGGCATCAGATTTCTGACTTCGGAGGCTTAACACTCCAGAGGGTGTTCTGAAGTGAATCATTGGAGGTCAAGGACATGTGTTGACATATCTAACACTACAAAAATGTAACACTTCATAGGTTTGCGGTGTTGTGCATCTCGGAACTCCCAAAATCTGGGATTCCAAAGTAAATTTGAGTCCTCAAATCAAGAGGAGACATGGAGGTTTATCTCGCACTTCGAAGATTTGACACTCTGGAGGTTAGCATGAGTTCGCTAATTCAACACTTTGGAGGATTCTTAGTATTGTGCATTGAAAAGACCTGAAGCCCGAACTCCCAAAGTAATTATGGACCGTTGATCTCAAATCAACGAGGACCATTTATCTATTTGTTTGTTTTCCCATTCGTCGATTCAAAGGAAGAAAGGTCTCAACAAATTGAGATTCCTAGAGTCCAAAGCCCCAGAGAAAATAGAGGTTTATCTCGCACTTCGAAGATTCAACACTCTGGAGGTTAGCAGGAGTTCGCTAATTTGACACTTCGGAGGATTGTTAGTATTGTGCAATGAAAATCCCTGAGCAAATAGAGGTTTATCTCGCACTTCGAAGAGTCAACACTCTAGAGGTTAGCATGAGTTCGCTAATTCAACACTTCGGAGGATTGTTAGTATTGTGCATTGAAAAGGCCTGAAGCCCGAACTCCCGAAGTAATTATGGACCATTGATCTCAAATCAATGAGGACCATTGAGCTATTTGTCTATTTTCCCGTTTATCGATTCAGAGGAAGAAAGGTCTCAACAGTTTGAGATTCCTGGAGTTCGAAGCCCCAGATAACCTGGTTCTCAACCCTTAGTCATATGAGGGGTTAACGTGATTTTTTTTTTGTTAAAAGAAAGCCTCGAAACACCTATTTTTTCGCGTGGGACATAGGTAAAGCATGGAACTCACTATCATTTTTTGACTGTTTTGTTCTATTTTGGGGGGAATGGCCACCTATAACCATTTCATACCAACACAAGGGCCAATTCTTTTTGGGAAGAACTATGAATTTTGGTCTCTCAGAATGATATCTTTCTTACAAGCACAAGATTTTTGCAATCCTGTGGATCATGGCTATGTGGAACTAGATCCTATAGTTCTCGCTGCCATGATCAATCAACAACAAAATGCAGAGACAGAACAGAAGAAAAGAGAGAACAAAGCCAAGTTATCGATTCAAAACTCTATGGATGACTCTATTTTCTCCAAAATCACAGGTGTTGTTACTTCAAAACAGGCTTGGGACATCCTACAATCAGCTTACAAAGAAAATGACTGGGTCAAAACAGTCAAGCTGTAGACCTTGAGGACACATTTTGAGACTTTGAAAATGACAAAGTCTGAAAATGTGGACCAATTTATGACCATAGTCATGGGAATTGTAAAACAAATTCGATAAACTAGTGAAGACATCCTTGATGAAAGGATTGTTGAGAAAGTCCTCAAAAGTCTTCCAAATAAATTCGATATGGTTGTTACAACCATCCTTGAATCCAAGGAGCTTTCCAATTTTTCCACAGATGAACTAATGGGTTATCTATTGACACATGAGACTTGAATACATATACAAGATGAGTCAATATCCAATTCCTTCAAAACTCAATTCTTCTTCAACAGAGGGAGAGGAAGAGGTAGAGGAAGAGGTAACATAGGAAGAGGGAGAAGTCCAAGCAATTAACACTTAGGTAAAGCTCACACCTATCAAAAAATAAATCATAATTAACAGCCTCAAAGGGGTAGAGGGAGGAGATCAAATAAAAAATCAAGAATACAATTTTATTACTGAAAAAAGTATGGACACTACGAATCTGAATGAAGGAAGAAGCAAGAAGATCGAACATATCTGAAATCATGAAGGAGACACTTCTGGTGAGATGTTTCTTTCCTATAACAAGGATGAAGAACAACACTAGGATCTCTGGTTGTTGGATAGTGGATGGAACAATCATATGACATGCAACAAAGAATTATTTTCTTGCATTGATTCTTCTCTTTCATCATATATTACACTTGGAGATGATTGTTTAGTTAAATTTTGGGGCAAAGAAAATTTACCTTTTTTCACTAAACAAGATGTAAAGAAATATATAAGCGATGTCTATCATGTTCTATATTTGAAACATAGTCTCTTAAGTTTAGGAAAACTAATTGAAAATGGCTATAAGGTACTTTTTGAAGGATCCTCGTGTAGGATATATGACAAAACCCCCAACAAAAAATTGATTTCTGAAATCCACATGACTAGAAATCGAATGTTTCCCCTATCCCTTCGAACTGCAAATCTAACCCAATCTTATGCACAAAGTGCATCCACCCCCAATAAAACTATGATTTGGCTTGCAATATTTGTACATCTACCCTTTCAGAGTCTAATACTTCTACAAAATCCCTCCATGGTCAAAGGTCTACCTATATTCAAAGAGAAAAATTCCCAATGTGAGTCTTGAATTATGGGAAAACATAAGAGAACTGGTTTTCGACAATCCTCCACTCAAGCCAAACAACACCTAGAGTTGGTTCACACTGACCTCTATGGACCAATGCAAACAATGTCAATAGGTGGAAACGTTTATTGATGATTTTAGGAGGAAAATATGGATCTATTTTCTCAAACAAAAGTCTAAAACTTTTGCAAAGTTCAAAGAGTTTAAGGTTGAAGTTGAAAAATAGAGTGGAAAATATGTGAATGTTTTCAGGTAAGATGGAGGAGGAGAATACAACTCCAAAGAATTTGCAAATTTCTGCAAATCACAAGGCATCATCATGCAAACTACAACCAAGTATACTCAACAACAAAATGGAGTGGTTGAGAGGAAAAATTAGACTATAATGAACATGGTAAGGAGCCTTCTCAAGGAGAAGAGTATGTCGATTTTATTTTGGGATGAAGCTATAGCATGTTCAGTCTATCTACTAAATAGATCCCCAAACATGAGTCTCAATATGAAGGTCCCTCAAGAAGCATGGAGTGGGACAAAGCTAAATGTTTCTCATCTTATAACTTTTGGATGCATTTCATTCGCTCACATACCTTCCAAATTGAGGAGGAAACTTGATGATCAAAGTGAGAAATGAATTTTTTTCAGCTACAGTGAGACATATAAAGCATACATAATCTACAATCTGATTTTAATGAAACTCGTTCTCAACAGAGATGTCAAATTTCTTGAAAATAATTTCTGGAGTGAGCCTGAATATCGTCTTATGGACAGTCAAAATCCATTTCTGCCACTTCCTCAAAACATAGAAAAATCAGGAAATCAAACACAACAGCTTGTCCTTTCAATATTGGAGGTACAAGCATAGCCTAAAATTCCTCAAGACAACTCTTCTTCAAACGAAAATTCATCCTCTGAATTTAAAAATCAAAGAACTTGAATCTTGAGAGAAATCCATCAACAGTTGGATGATATTGATCAACACAATATTTGTGCATTTCATGTCAACCTACATCCTTTAAAGAAGAAACTAAAGAACCACATTGGGTTCAAGCCATGAAACAAGAGATTGAATCCATTTATAAGAAAAAGACATGGGATCTTGTTGATCTGCCCAGATGTAAGACAAGTATTGGTGTCAAGTGGGTTTACAAAACTAAACTCAATGAAAAGGGGAAGATTGAAAAACACAAAGTAATACTTGTTGCCAAAGGATTCTCACAACAACCCATCATAGATTATGGTGAAAACTTTTCTCCAGTAGCAAGGTTGGACATTGTAAGGACTCTCCTCACCATAGAATCTCAACAAAAATGGAAAGTTTACTAGATGGATGTCAAATCAAATTTCCTGGATGGTCTCTTAGAAGAAGAGGTCTATGTGGATCAACGACCTGGATTTGAAATCAAAGAACATCCAGCCAAAGTGTATCGGTTGAAGAAAGCCTTGTATGGATTAAAGAAAGCTCCAAGAGATTGGTACAAAAAAATTAACACTTACTTGATCAAGAGTGGTTTTAGAAGAAGCCAAAATGAGTCAACTCTGTACACCAAAACAGATCAACAAGGTAAAATTTTGATTGTATGTTTATATTTTGATGACATGATATATACTGGAAATATTGAGTTAACTAGTTTTAAAAATGCCATGCAATCTGAGTTTGAGATGACAAATCTTTGAATAATAAAATATTTTTTGGGGATTGAGGTTGACTAGTCAACCAAAGGTAATTTTGTCTATCAGCAAAAGTATGCAACAAACATCATCAAAATATTATGCATGGAAGACTGCAATCTAGCATAAACTCCTATACCCCTAGGCACAAAATTGAGCAAGCAAGATGAAGGCCATACAATGGATTCTACCTTATACAAAATTTTAGTAGGAAGTATGTTGTATCTTACAACAAGTAGGCCTGATATTATGTATGCAACCATTTTTGTTTCCAAGTTCATGGAATGTCCAAAATATTCTCATTGGAAGATGTTAAGGTCCTAACCCGCACATAGGTAGATCAATGTATTCGGATGTAATAAAGGTCAATATTAAATAAGACCTTTCAATAAAATAGAATAAGGCGGATGTAAGAAGACCTA
>JZKD02S1675768.1:579525-650884 GCA_000966675.3 Picea glauca
ATATCTTTTAATATTTTTTTTATTGTTATAAAATAAACCTTTCCTATCACATAACATTATAAATAGATATATTTTTAAAAATCTAAATTTAAATAATTTACCATCTTTTTGAGAATCAAATATATTTACAAGTTATTCAAGATTTAAGTGGATTAAATTTAAAATATTATTATTTAAATTGAATCAAAATTATTTTTATTATTATTATTATAAAATAAAATGATGTAACTTAGAAATTGATAAATTCTCAATTTTAAATTAAATAATCCATTTTTAAAATATTTATATTGATTTGAAATGAAAAAAATAAAAAACTAATTAATATATATATATATAAAATGTCGAATTCAAAATACAATAAAAAAAAATATGTTAGTTAAAAATGAAGTAACTTATTTAGTAATTGATATTAAAATTAACTAAATTATTCCTTAAATAATATCATATCAATAAAGTATAAGTGTGGTCAGCATGGAGTAACTAGAGTCCAGAGTATATTGAAGTCATGTATCACTTAACTACTAAATATTATTTTTATATCTTTAGGTGTACACTTATTGGAAATCACTAGAATTAATTGGATTTTAATTATATATGGTTTTTTTAATGGATATGATTTCATATTGTGAGAACAATCTTGATTATTACTATAAATCAAAGGGTGAGGTTTCAAACATTATCTTTCTTGCATGATAAAACATGTTTTTTGATCATTAAAAATAGTAATGAATATGATTAACTTAATAATCATGGATGGTGTTATTAATTCCAACTTTAAATTTAGGCTTTAGAGTTTTTAACATGTGCTCATGAATAAATACAGTTTGTTAATGGATAAATAAAGGCCAATTGTTCATGGTTTCGTCGATCCCTTCTTTACAAGGTGTATCCCCATCTCTCTCATGTGTTAATGTTATAGTAACCAACACACATGTATTGGAAAATCATAATGTTCAAGTAATAAATAAGACAACATATCTTTCATAGCTGAGGATAATTAGCGAGAGTTTCCATGATCAAGAGTTTCCATGATCATGGAGTTAATTGTATTGTAGTGTTTATTTGGGAGACCTAGGATGGACGTTGGAAAAAGAGAGAAAGGGAACTTCAGAATGGATTTTCTAGATGTTATTTTCATTCTCATGCTGGTCTAGGTGACTAATAGCTTAGTTAATCTGTAAGAAGCATCCATGAAGTACATAAATTTTACATCAAATATTTTTGCATTTTCCTAATTCAAAACTCTCTTAAATTTAAAAAGGTATAAATTTATGCAAAAGACCATCCAAAACTTATGAACTCTAAAATCCTAACTTTAATCTTTCCTTAACTCTAATATAAATAACTTAACTCTAATAAATTTAATTAGGAATTTTGCAAATACATATCAAAAACTATGCCAAAAAACTATGCCTTTAAAGTAGCACAAACAACCATAAATCGACCCCTGAAAACCACCTAAACCTACCTTAAAATAACCATTAAACTATTTTAATATCTTTAACAGTAAATTATAATATATAACCTAAAATAACATTAAAATAGTATGTCCCTATAACTGAACAAGGGAAAGAGCCTGATGGAGCGAGACAGAAGCAACACGGCTAGGGCCTAAACCCTAGCCGCCTCCGATCTGGTTTTGATTGCAGGGTTGCGCCTTCGATTGTAGCAGTGACCAGGGATGAATACAGGGCTAAGGATCGGCGTATCAGAGCGTCCCTCTCGATTGAGTTTGCATGCGTTTTGGTTTTGATTGCAGGGGAGCGTTTGAATACAGGGCCGCAGATCCCTCTCGCCTGTGGCTTCGTTTGGCATGCGTTTTGGAGAAGCGGCCTCTGCGACTTGCTGCCTCTTTCTCGTTGCTGGTCGTCGTCTTCTACGATGGTTCCAATCCCGATCGTCGAGTTGGAAAAAGACCCTTTGGAAGCTTTCAAAACATTAGTCCGCTCAGCAGGACCTAAAACCAAGACTTCTCTCTCTTCTAAGTTTGTTAAGAAGATGGAGGAGATTCCTTCTCTGGAGCTAGATCCAGAGGACCCTTGCAAGCTTTCCCTCCTTTTAGCAGAAAATGCCCTCATCGAAAAGTTTACAGGGTTATGGCCAAGCCCCAAAATAGTGGAGGTATGGTTGGAAGATCATTGGAAGATGTTGATACAGGGAAACATTACTCTGTATGTAGTAGGCAGGGGTTTTTTTGTCTTCAGCTTCACGAGGAAAGCAGACCGCGATTTAGTTTTCAGATTTGGTCCCTATTTCATGGGGTCGAGAGGGCTGTTCTTAGCCCCCTGGACTCTTGACTTCAACCCTGATGCCGAGATCACAGCAGCCCCTGTTTGGGTTAGGCTGCCTCACCTTCCATTGCATCTCTGGGGGATAAGCTCTCTGGAGGACATTGGAAATAAGCTTGGGCATTTCCTGGACAGGGCGGAGCCGAATGGGGAACAGTTTACCTATGCTCGTATTTGTGTTGAGGTTAATCTTGAAAAAGGACTTCCGGATGCCATTAAGATCTCCCTGGGGGAATGGAGCCATATCCAAGAGCTGGACTACGAGCAGATTTTGTTTAAGTGCCTCCGGTGCCATGCTTACGGTCATTTCGCAAAAAGTTGTCCCAAATCCTCTCAGGAGCCGGGACTAGTCAAAGAAGATGATTTTCAGCCAGTAACTAACCGACGAAGGCAGCCAAGGCGAAAGGATCCGATAGCCCAGGCCCCAAAGGCCACCCATATGGTAGAGGCAACTCTAGAAAATAAAAACAGCTTTGATGCGTTGAAGGAGGATGAAGCCCTAGATCCAGAAGCAACAACAGTTAAGGAAGATTCCCCGGCAGACGAAAGCCCTCCGGACTCCACCCCCCCAGAAACAATGGCAGCAAAAGAAACTCAGGCTTCAGTTCTGGAACCTTCTACCTCTGCAGGTCTGGTTGTTTCAGTCCCTTCTAGAGGCTCTGTGGAAACTTCTGAACCGGAAGACAATTCAGTTCCGTCTCCACCCCTTACCCGAGGACGAAAGACCAATAATGCACGCAGAGAAAAGGAGGCGGCCTCCAACATTTCTTTAGGTTCTCAGAAAAAGCTGGACCCCTACATTAAGGGGAAATTTTCATCCCCCTTGGTTTAATGCTTTGCTTCTGTCTTCTTCTATGCTCACAATTTGTGAGAATTTACTCATGTATGCAATTTTTGTCATTTTCTCGAATTAGTTCAAGAAGCAAATGGGATTGGTTTCCCAAGACATACACAAGAAGGTTGGAAGCACTGTTAGAGGTCACCAACCTTCTTCAGATATGTAACTTTCTGATTCAGGCTTGCCAGAAAGCCGATTAATGCAACATAACCGTTTTCGTTAAAAAAAAAAATAGTATGTCCCTAATCTAGCCAAAATTCAACCGTGCCCATAGTGTACTTATTTAACTTTTCCTATTTATCATAACATAGAAATAAATAAGTTTAGGATTGCACAAAATAGAACTTAAATCTTTTTATTGATTTGTGATTAAATTTATAGAATATAATCCAACCCTCATAGGGAAAGAAAAATAGTCTTCAACATAATAAGAATGAAATGAAATGGAAAAATCTAATGAAATGGAAGATTGACATTCCATGAACACTATAAGTCATCCCGTATGTTTTTAAATTTAAATTAATTATTTTTTATTAAATTTAAATTAGTTATTTGTAAAAAAAAATATTTAAAATATAATTAAAATTTATTCTCTTTTTCATTATTAGAAATGTTTTTTTTTTAGCACATATTTAATAAAAAATAAATGCAGAAGTTACATTTATGTATTTAATTTTTATTTTTATTTTTAAATTACTCATTATATTAATATATGTATTAATATATAATTTGTTTATTAATATATAATTTGTTTACATGACCAAAAAATTAAACAATTTAAATACAACCTTCAAACTGTGAAACTTTAAATATGAATCTCTTCAAACTGTAAAACTTTAAGTATGAATTATATTTTCATAAAGTAGGAACCGAGCGAAAAATAAAAATAAAACATAATGAGAAGACTATAATTATGTCTGTCCCTTTGCTAAACAAGTATAACCTTTAAAAATAAATTGATAAACTTTTATGTATTTTAACTTATTTACAACAATCGTCATGATATTTATAATCAAATAAATTAAAACATTTTATTGAGGAAGGGTAATGTGATCTTAGATCCCAACAATCTACCTCCACACATTTCCTAGGCGATCGTTCATCTCCGCTATTAAACAAACAAGACGAAACTCTTGCGTCTGAAATAAGCATTGAATCAAAGGATAAAGATCGAATGACCAAATAAAAAGGTACTCGCTGATTTTTCTAAATATATAACCAATCCAAATTGTTAAATAAAAAAAGTCTAAATTTCAAAACCATCACTATATCGAGAGGCAATTCATCCTACACATTCACTATATTTTATTCAATCCCTTTGCAAAATTTAGAATTTATTTAATTAGTGAAATTTAACCACACTAACCAAAGATGTCACGATTTCTTGAAAACTATAAATTGGTAAAAGTTAAAATTAATAATATGAGTATTTAATTTGTTTTCAATCAAACTAATTTTTTGGAATATATTTGAATTTATAATAATAAAACAAACAGAATAAAATATTTACATTAGCCGAATAAAAGAAAACAAAACAAAAGAATCAAAGTTTCTTTACCAGAGAACTTATATCGTTTTTTTACGGATATTAAACCTGAAATAAAATGAGAGCCTACAATTGTATTTACAGACCTAGCATCCTTAATGATAAAAAAAAATTTGGTTGTTAACCTACCTACGGTACTTCATCTCACCTTAGATTCCAAAAACAAGACGTAAAACTGACCTCATTGTGATTAAATTGACAACGATGAAATGAGTTTGTTTGCATATATTGAAATAAAATACATAGGGGATACACGAGTTAAAATGGGATATGAGTTATGACTATTAGTGTTATTAGTGTTAGGGTTGATTAATATAGTTATTATTAACATATAAGGAAGTTAGTTGTGTTATTTATTATTAGTTAATAATAATAAAATAATTTTTAATATTATAAATAATATTTTATATTAATAATCATATTAATATATAATAATATTTTATTAAATTGATTAAAATAATACTTTATTAATTATAATTATATTCATTAAAAATATTATTATTACTTTATTTTTATTATATATAATAGAGTAATAATTATTAATAAATAATAATTATAATTATTATTAACTATATTATTATTAATTATTATTAATATACTTAATTAGTTATATTATACCATGGTTACTTTAAATATATGTATGTATAATATACATACCCAATTATTAGTTAATCATAATAATTAACCACTTCAATAATAATTTATTAATAATATATTAAGGTAAATTGTTATTAGGGTTACGGTTATAAGACTTACGTTTATATTACTGGTTTGGGAATATTTATTTATTTTTAAGTAAAAACGAGGGCAGATCCTATTCTATCATAAGAAAAAATAAACATATGTCCTTAGGTTGTCAGTTGTTTCACCAAATTAGTGGAAACCAAAATAGGTAGCAGCCTTAGATATCGATGTTCAAAAGAGGCAGTTTGCCATCTGCCCTGCCCGGAGGAAACCAGGATAGGTGGCGGCCTATAGTCTGTACATTAACCATGAAGACATAAATTGAAACTAGACTAAAAAGTAAAGATTATGAGCTGATTATACCCCTAACTAGAGACTGAACATCTAACCATACCCATAACCAAAAGCAATTACCTGTTGGTTCTAGAGGTGGCCTTGTCGGGGTATTCATCATGCAATCCATTATGAGCTGGCAGAGCATAAGGTCGAGCACAAGGCAGACATCTTTGCCCTGCTAGCGCATTGGAGAAATCCTTGTACAACATGTCTATGTGTTGGCTCATGAGTGTGCCACAATAGACTTGGTTTGCCATGTGGCTGCTCAAGTCAAACACAAAGTCTAACTATTCTGGGTCGAAGAAGGGTGGTGGGACATGCCACTTTTCTAGCATAATCGAGATGGGAGGTGGCGCAAGGACCTCACCACCCTCCTTCGACATGCCACCCTCTGCATCCTCGCTTGTTGCAGCCTCCATTCTAGCCTGCGCTCCATCCTGTTGCTCTCCTACCATGCTCTGTCCCTGTGCTCCTACCTACTTCCTAGGGTCCTCTTCTCTCTTAGTGGCTCTATAAGGATCATAACCTATTGAAAGTGCAACATCCTGAGAGGCCATATGGAGGAGATCCTCTAGGATCTCCTCCTCAACGTAGTATATGTGGAAATCCTCCAATTCTTCCTCCATGGTGCTGGTATCATGGTGAGCCACATTGAATGATTGAGTGTCTTCCTTAGGGAAGATGCTTGGAGGCTGCCAATTTTTTGGCACTGTGGAAAGAAGAGACTTTGGAAGAATATGTATGGGTTCCTCCGGGATGAACTCCTCCATGTATGCCATTGGAGGTGACAAGACCATCCCTTCCCTACGAGCTATCTAAATTCTTTGGGTGTTGTCCATGGAAAGCACTCTCTCAAGCCTCAGATTTCACTTTTCTCTTGCAGCCAGGGTGTACAAGGATTGGTCGCGACATGACTTTCCCCTCCCCCTTGGCATTGAGATGGAAATTCTAATGGATAAGTTGTAGGAGGTGTTCCAATGGCCACACCAAAGCAAGAAATTGTTATCTTGGTGCAGACCGAAGGCGAAATGGAGAGAGCTAAAGAATAACTAGACGATAACAGGGAGGATCGACGAGAAAAATACCATTATATCCCCCCTAGCATTTACTTTCTTTCCCTCTAGTCTGTTCACATGAGGGAGCAGTCCTATGTCATGAGGTTGGTAGTTAAGGCTAGCTCCCATACTCAATGACGAGGGGATGGGAGCCCGCCTACCTTATTTATGGCCTGGCACGATGTGGCATTGATGTGTTGCATGTCAACCCATTCGGGGTGGTTTGGGAATATTTTTTAAACCTTATGTGGAATTTATTATTTTCATTATATGGAATTTAATAAAAAAATTCTTTGTGTGGGAGACTTGATTTGCTAATTCTCTCACCCATGAAAAATATAATGAATGAAAAATATATAACAATGATATATATGGATGTATAATGGTCATAGATTGTATCATGGTACAATGTATACACTCTATGATCCACATGTTTTCTACTTAAATGTCCTTTTAACAATAATAAATCATCATCAAATTCCAATGTCCTCAGAATGAGTATAAATCGTCATCTACAAAGTATAAAACAAGTTGATTTCCTTTAAATTTTCTTAGAAACAATATAAATAATCATAGTATATTTGTTATGAATGTCCTTAGAATAATATAATTAATCACTTTCAAAGTTAAAAATGATTTTCTATCAATGTTTAGATGAAAAGTATAAATTATTAAATAATTTTCTATCAATGTCCTTAGAACCAATATAAATCAAGTATATTTATTGTCAATATCCTTAGAACAAGTATAATTCACCATCTACAAAGTTAAAGATGATTTTTTATCAATGTCATTAGAATAATTATTATTCTAAGTTTCCTTCTATGTACTACAAACAAAAATGGATGTTGCAACATGACGAACATAGTAATGTTTCAATGTGACGCAATATAATGAACATATAATGTTGCAATGTGATGCAATATGATGAACATTTAATGTTGCACAAACATTTAATGTGTTGCAATGTGACAAACATGTTGCAATGTGATGCAAATATCATGTCGTCACAATGCGATGCAAATATCCTTTCATCAAAATGTGACACTAATATCATGTCATCACAATGCAACCACCATAGCATTTTCATCGCAATGTGACAAACATAGCCATGTTGTCATATTGTGACAAACATTTCATCCTCATCATAATGTGATGAAAATATTATGTCATCGCAATGTGATGCAAATATCATGTCGTTGCAATGCGATGACCATATCCTTGTCATCGTAATGTGACAAACATATCCTTGTCATCGCATTGTGATGAAAATGGCCTCCTCTTCACAATGTGACACAAATATCATGTCGTCAAAATGTGATGCAAATATCAACTATGGCAATATGATGAAAATATCATGTCGTTGCAATGTGACACAAATATCATGTCGTCGCAATACCATGAACATAACATCGGCCTAATTAATGCAATAAGGTTATGTTCAACCTAGGCTATTTACTAAGGCTATGTTTGACCTTAGCTATTTAATAAGGCTATGCATTAATACTTTATTAATGTATTAGTATGGTCATTAAGGTCCTAATAATGTATTACTAAGGTGAGTAAAGTCAATTTATTACTACTTTATTAATGTATTATTAAATGTTTTTAGTGTATTAGTGTATTAATACTTTAAAAATCTATTAATTGATGATGATTATGATGATGATTAACATCCACTAAGACCTAATTGGTCTATCAGACCTTAAGAGGGTAAGTGATTATAATTTTTTTTCTGTGCTCGAAAAGCATTAAGAGAAGCTTTCCAAGATCAAAATACGTTTGTTGAGTTAAGAAGTTAGGAAGGTTGGTAGTGTGATCAATATTTTGAAAATGAGTTCTAATATGGGTATAGGCTAGACAATCTAAGAGAAAGTGTTTTTCATCTTAAACCTTCTTAGTGTCACAAAGGTGACACATTCTTTCATCCCATGGTGATTTAGGAATTGACCAACGCCCAGTTTCACTATGGAGCTCATGAGAATTTATTCTTATCTTAGCAATGCCTATTTTTTTCTTTACACTTGGAAAAATAGATAGATAATTTTGATCTTCTAGATTATGGTTGATTACATCTTTATAATACCTTAAATTTGTTTTCCTCTAACTCTTTATCACACCACATTTTTTCCTTAAATTTTGATTTGACAATTTTTTTAATAGTTCTTTATTCTGCAAAATGGTTTCTGCCATGATTCCTCAATAGTTTAGCCAAGACCGAGCATCTTTATGCCATCCTCGCTTGAGTTGATGGTGGTTATGACTTGATTTTGAAGCAATTTTAGGTAGCCTCTTGTCTTCCATGTTGTTTAACTTGTTCTTATACATTAGGTATCTAGTCATAGCCATGCTCTCAATGGGGGATAAGCTTGTTTCTATGAGGATGATGGGATAGGCCGTATTTCATTTAATTTTGAGATTATAGGTTATAAAATTCTTTTGTATTTTCTCTATATTTCTCTAGGATTCATTAGAGATACTACAGCCCCAGAATTGACATCCATAAAAAATAATAGGTGTAACAAGAGTAATGTATTAATAAATTAATACAATAAATTATTAAAGTATCAATTAATTAATAAGTTACATTTGTTAGAAAAAACAGGACCGTGGAGCAATAAAACAAAACAAATGTGGAAACAAAACACAGAAGATACACAATACAATAGAGACACAGATTTACATGGTTCACCCAGTGTGGGCTACATCCACCAGAGAAATTGTCAGGTCCTTCCTTTATTATTATCTAGCATATGAAGGGATACCACCTACATCAAAAATCGTTGTAACTTCCTCTTATTTCTCTCATAGTATCCTATCTCAAATTACAATATTGACCATCATGCACATCCACAATACATTTCCCTCATAAAAGAGGGTTTCCTTCTAGGGAAAAAAACCCTAACATAATCTCTATCGTTAGATCTACGACCTTATAATAAACGGTCTAGATTTACAATGAAATTACAATACACATTTATAAGGAAATTTTTCCTTCACCCCCGAACCCCCACTAGGGGCCTGCTTACCCCCAGACCCCCCATCTGGGGGGATAGCCCCCCCGGACCCTGCAGAGGGGGTACCCCCTCTCTGCACTCCCCCGCGTGGAAGAGTGTACAAACTTCTTAGGTGTAAATACTTCATGGGATATATACACGGCTGAAAGTGAAAGACCTCTGAATCAAGAAGATAATCAGGCTCCACAACTAACAACATTATACATTAATGAAAATTAATAGTTTAATTTATACATTACATTAATGTAATGATGCATTTTAAATACTTTAGGAATGTATTAATTAAAAATGTATTTGTAGATTTTAACCTTGTACAATATTTATTGCAAATAGATTTTTAGTAAAATAACAAAAAAGATACAATGGAAAATACAAACATTACACAAAGATTTTTCCCCTGGAAACCCAAACCGAGAAAACCAACATATTTTATATTCATTCATAGTGATACATTTTTTACAATAAAATATACATATATGAATAAACGAAATCTAAAAGCCTAACCTAACGACCTGTATTAGTCAAAAACCCTAATTACTTAATTGGAAATAGAAAACCATCAACAAAAACCATGTGCCAAAAAATCTCCCAACGATGGACAAAAAAATTGAGGAAACACGAAACACAAGGAAAAAATGCAACACATTTCCCGAGGCAAAAAAACATTCTCGGGGTTGCTGCCCCCAACCCCTGCATGGGGAATTTCACCCCCCATGCACACCTGACGCAATGCAGACACTACTACTCATGAAAAGAATATAACACATACCCAACAATATTAATTTATTAATTAATTAATACTTTACAATATACGTTAATGTATTAATTTCATCCGTAGTGATGGTCATGGCTAGCCATGCTCTTCTATAGAGAACAATTCCCAAACATGGTTAGCCATTGTGAACCATGCTCAACCAAGGTCAACCATAGTGAAGGTCATGCATAGTGAAGTTCTATGGAAGTTCGTAATGGTCATGGTCAACAAAATTTAACATTGGTCATGCTCAACCATAACGAACCATGGTCATTGTCAATTAATGTATTAATAATTTAATAATGTATTATTAATGTATCGTCGCAATTACTAACCCAGTAATGTTTCACTATGATAAACACAACAACATCATAATCTGAAAAACATAGTAACATCCGATTGTGTCAAACAGAACCTTGTCATTCCAATGTGATGAACATAGCCCCACCATCACAATGTGATCAACATGCCTTATCATTGCACTATGAAGAATATAGCCTTTATGTTGCAATGTGATGAAGATAGCGTCACCATCAAAATGTGATGCAAATACCCTATCCTAGTGATGTGATACAAATATCTTGTCATCACAATGTGATGAACATAGCCTTGTTGTCACAATGTGTTGAACATAGCCTTGTATTTTCAATGTGACAAACATAGTTTCATCATCACAATGCGATGAACATAGCCTTATCATTGTACCGTGGAAAATAAATCCTTATTATCACACTGTGAAGAACATAGCTTTATCATCGCATTGTGAATACCATAGCCTTATTGTCACACTATGACTAAGATATCCTGTAATGTGATGAACATAGCCTCGTTGTCCCAATGTCATGCAAACATCATGTCCTCACAATGCGATGTAAATATCCTATCATCACAATGTGATGAACATATCCTTATTGTCACTATGTGTAGAACATATTCTTGTCATTGTTATGTTTTGAAAATACCCTTGTCATCGCAATGTCAAGATCATAACATTTTCGTCGCAATGTGAAGAATATAGCCTTGTCATAACAATTTGACAAACATAGCCTTCTTGCTTCTATGTGATGAACATAGCCTTGTCATAGCAATGTGATGAACATTTTCTCATCTTCAGAATGTGACACAAATTTCATGTCACCGCAATGTGATGCAAATATCCTGTTGTCACAATGTGATGCAAATATCCTATCTTTGCAATGTGAGGACCATAGCCTTATCATCACAATGTGACAAACATAGACTTGTATTCACATTTTGATGAACATGGCCTCCTCATTACAATGTGACTCAAATATAAAGCCCTCACAATGTGACACAAATATCATGTCATCACAATATGATGCAAATATTGTGTCCTCGCAATGTGACAAAAAAGATCATGTTGTCGCAATGCAATGACCATGGCCTTGTTGACGCAATGTGAAGAACATATCCTTGTTGTCTCATTGTGATGAACATATCCCCATCATCACAATGTGAAGCAAATATATTTTCGTCGCAATATGACGCATATATCATGTCATCACAATGTCACGCAAATATCTTGTCATCGTAATGTGATGAACATAGCCTTGTGATGACAAGGCTATGACCTCATTTAATTTAGGAAAGGCCATTATACATTTATGTAAGTTAATACTTTAATTTAGATATTACATTAATGTAATAATGCATTATTAATGTATTAATACCTTAATAATGTATTACTACTTTATTAATGTTTTAATTCATTAATACTTTAGCAATGTATTAATTAATTAATACATTGTAGTATACATTAATGTATTAATGCCATCAATAGTCATGATCATGGCTAGCCATGATATTCTATAGACAACAATTTTCAAACATGACTAAACATTGTCAACCATGCTCAACTAAGATCAACCCTAATGAAGGTCATGCATATTGAGGTTCTAGGGAAGTTAACAATGGTCATGGTCAACCATAGTTAACAATGATCATGGTCAACCAAATTTAACCATGGTCCTGGTCAACCATAGTCAATCATGGTCATTTTCAATTAATGTATTAATACTTTAGTAACGTATTAATAATTCATTACTACTTTAATAATGTATTTATTAAGGTATTAATATTTTAATAATGTATTTATTAACATATTATTACTTTATTAATGTATTAATACTTTAATAATACTTTATTAATGCATTGCTTTATTAGTATATTAATACAATGTATTAATATATTAATTAATTAATAAAGTGCATTATTAATGTATTATTTCTTTAATATGTTACATTAATGCATTAATTAATTAATACATTACATTATTAATGTATCAAATAAACAATAAGTTATATGTTACATTATACATTAATGTATTAATTAATTATTACATTTCATTTTTTTTTCCAAAAGAAAATTTTCACTTGTATTATATATGGTTTTTAACCAAAAAAAGATACATATCCAAGTCCTTACAAAAAGGATAATGACTGCTCCCATACATATCAGAACTATTCCAAAATATATTTTCTTACAAAATTATGTTTGAACCCATATAACTATGGAGAAAGATGTAACCAATCAGATCCATTCATCTCTGATCTATCAATATGACAAAAAGGTTCCAAACCTTCAGAGTATATGATGATACAAAATATACAAGATCAAGAAAATATCAAAAATAAAAGAGGATGATGCATTGAGGAGGACTCTCAAGTCCATCTATCCAATGTTGATACATCAATATGCCATTTTGTTTGGATAAAGCTTTCTTTGACAAGATATCTGCCTCCACATTTAATTCCCTGTAAATATGTGAAAAAATGATCTGAGAGAAATATTGAGTAAGCTCAGTGATCCTATCTTTCCAACATTCCAGCACAGTAACTTGTAGTTGTCCCTTTTTATTTAACCATTCCATAATGGTATTGGAATCCCCCCTCACATGAATATCAATAATATTATGATGGGAAGACAAAAGAAGGGTGTCCCAGACACCAAGTAGTTCTACCTTTGTATTGGATCCTGCTCCACAATTGAAGGTCCAAGTGATCTTAGTGCCATCATATTGATGTATCAACCTACCCGCCCCACATAGTAGGACATAATTTTGAGAAGCTCTGTCAAACCATGCATTATTTCCATTCATCTGAAGAATAGGTTGAATAAAATGAGGGGCAAAGATCCTCTTTTTATTTTCAATATTTAGCTTGCCCAATATTCTAAAAAAAATTAGTATTTATGGAGACAGTTATATTTTCAAATATCGCCCTGTTGCGAGTAAGACAAATATACCAGCAGACTATAACTAGTAGATGTGGTAGAGTGAATTCCATCAAAGCCAAAATTTCCAAACAATCATGTAAGGTTGTGCCCATCCACATATTTTGGAGATTTAGGACTAATGTAATCCTGTGCCAAACCATATTGGTGAAAGGATAGTACAAGAAGATGTCGGAGATAGTTTTAGAATTATTGTGACAGAGAAAACACATATTGGGTCCCTCCCAGCCCGAGTGAAGAAGAGTCTCCCATGTCACGATCTTGTCATTTGCAGCTAGCCAAATGAAAAAATTTAATTTTAATGGAAGAGACCAGTGCCAAAAGTTTCTCCTCCATCCTCTTCATCTTTGTATCCAGATAGTAGATGAAATAGCATTGTAAACATTCTTAATATTCAATAGGCCAGAATAGTCCCCATCATTCCATTACAGAGTATCTTCCACTGTTAGAAGTGAAATCCCTACTCTAAGTAGCGTTGAGCAATAAGACTACCAATCTCGATCAAGTTCCCCCATAAGTCCCAAATCAAAGCTGGATTTCCAATTTGTGCAAGTAAACCTGCAATCAGAGGTGTGTCGGGCTTGGAAAAGGAAGAAAACTTTGATATATCTAAGATAATTAAGTAAACCAGAAGAGATAAAAGAATTGGACCCGAGGCCCAATATTGCATCCCTGCCTATATGAATAACATGTCCCGAGCTGGGTTTCCAACAAAGCTAATGATGAATATAAGGGAGATTTTTTAATAGTGATCTCCAAATCAGAGAGGCAATGGTGGGGAAACAAAATGGGAGTCTGAGACAACTAGAAACTGATAAAGGAATAATATGTTTTCCATATATAATACGATGCCAAATACCATCCTCTGTCAAGACTCACCGAAGTTTTTTTGACACCAACTCTTGTTTGAAAAGAGAAAGATTGTGTAGTCCCTAGCTACCTACCACTTTTGGATTACTGATAATATTCCATCAACAGAGATGAAGAGAATGCTTTAATTTGCTGTCAATCCAAAGAAAATAAAACATCAATTATCTGATCCTATTCAATATCGAGTGAGGAATGGTGGCAAGAGCCATCGAGTAGATTGATTGGCCTTCGAGCACCGATTTTAATAGGATGAATCTTCCACCTTGAGTGAGCCAGCGATTGCACCAATGAACAATGCATTTTTCAAATTTTATAAGAATCCAGTTCCAATCAGTTTATTTGTAACAGTATGGCTTAAGGAAATAGCCAAGATATCTCAGAACCAAAGAGATCTCCTGAAATCTAAACGAAAATATTAATTTAAAAATCTCAATGTATTTTGCAAGTAGTCTAGAGTATTGAAAGTGGATTTTGACTCATTTATCAGCAGTCTTGATGCTCGACAAGAAGAAGTTCATAATCAATTGGATTTCTTTCCATTCTCTTGGGTCCACTTTTGTGGCTATGATGATATCATCCACAAAGAATAAATGTAAAAATTTTACCAATATTGATACCTTTATGTCAGTGATAATCCTAGCACACTGACGCGACTTGAGAAGAATACTCAAACCTTCTAAGGTCAAAATAAATAACAGTGGGGAGAGAGGAAATCTTTGTCATAGGCCTATTTCATTTGAAAAGAATGATGCAACTTCTCCATTAACTAGAACGCAAATAGTCGCACTAGAAATGCACCCCAAGATCCAATTTGTGAAAGGAAATTTGAAACCATATTGCAATAAAATCATTTTGAGATAATCCCAATTGATACAGTCAAAAGATATTTTTATATCGAGATTTAAGATCAAAGCTTGTAATTTCTTTTGTTTTATGCTATGTAGTGCCACTTGTGCTAATTCAATATCATCCAGTATATGTTGACCTTTGATTAAGCTCAGTTGTTCCTCCGAGATAAGGCGAGGAAAGAATGGTTTAATCCTATCAGCCAAAATTTTTGTAATAAGTTTATAATAGAGATTGCATAACACAATAGGCCTAAAGTCACTGAAGGATTTTGGATTGTTTGATTTAGGAATGAATGTCAGAATAGTGGATTTTAAAGATCGATAAATCGTTCCTTTGAGTCTAGAATTTTCAACTAGTTCCCATAGATTGTCACTGATCAAATCAAAAAAATAGAGATATAATTCGACCGTCCTACCATCCAGGCCAGGAATTTTATCCTTCTTAAAGTTGTTGAGCACCTTCCATATCTCCTCTTTTGTGCATGGTGAAAAAATAATTTATTCCTCACGATCACTCATGGTCTTTGGAAATAGTCCCATAATATTTTCTTGATCAACAATGTTAGTAAGACCTTTATATCGATAGGAATTTTTGAAATGTTTGAATGATAGATCTAGTGTATTATCTTGTTGATGAAGGAGCATCGTACAAAGCCAAAGCATGTGCCTAGCCAAAGGAAAAACTAAACGCACGAATGAAAAAGGACACGTTTTTATGAAAACGTTTTGAATTTTGAAATCTGAAGCATTAATGTAATAGCTAGGGGAATTGTACTTACATTTATATCTAGATGTTGTAAATAGATCTTGAGCATTGCTCTCATCTATCAATTGTAGAGGGATTTATGCCTAATAAATGCAAGTAGGTATATTTAATTTAATAGATTAGATAGTTTAGAGGTGTAGGAGGGAAAATGGATATAGACACCCTCACCCTGGTATCATTGTAACGATATGATCATTTAGAATTCATAAGCTGGAGATCTGTAGCGAAGAGTTGTAGTAGAGAGCTATAGAGAAGAACCCATGTACAAGAGAACTTGAGTTAATATATGAAACTTTGACTCAATTTTCATGGTGTTACGATGCTTACTGTTTACAATTGTTTTGTTTCTCTGTTATGCATTTATCTCAATGTTGTGTTGTGTGTATGATTTCATGTTTAATGTATGAACTCAGAAAGAAAGGAAGAATGAGTTTCAATTGTTTCTCTCTCTGAGAATTCCTGCAAAGAGTGCAGTGAATGTCCACAAGGTGTGTGTTGACAAGGATGAGTTTCAATTGTTTCTCTCTCTGAGAATTCCTACAAAGAGTGCAGTCAACGTCCACAAGGTGTGCGTTGAAGACGATCTGAGTTTTTTCTCAGAAAGCTCAGGAGAGATATCATTGTTCTCATACCAGTACAAGTGCAGGTAAAGTACAGATCCGTGGAAGGTGTGCATAGTCTGGTGGAATCTTAGAACTTATCAACCAAGGGGAAAGTTGAAGGACTACTATTTCAAAGAGTGAACAGGGTTGAAGACTCAAATAACCAAAGGTTATTTGAAATTTTGCCACAAAGAGTGCTAGAAGAAACCATTTTGGAAGGCTTGATTTTGCAAGTGAAAGCTCAGGAGAGATAACACCTTTGAATTATTCAAAGGGAGATGGAGATTGAAACCATCGCATAGAAATTAAGTTCAGGAGGGAGAACCCTCAGTTGTTGGGAAGAAGTCATTGAGTAGTGAATCGGACAGTCAGAATTCTCTATGGAGAGCTCGTGAAATCACGAGGACCATGGGATCTAGTGGAGTTGTAAGGTGGTTAGGAGTTGGAAAAACTCACCACCCTAATATCAAGAATCAACGTGAACCATTGATCATGGTCAATAAGAGCCATTGATCTCGTTTCAACCCACATCGTTGAATCATTTCGTGAACTCGGGGTTCATGATTTTGGAGGGAAAACCAAATTCTTTGGTTTCACAAAGTCCCGAGTTGTGAGGAGAAGGGAAGGAGATCCAGACCATTGGATCCAAGTCATGGGAGAAATGTTGGATCAGAACCTTCCCGGGTATCGCGTATTGGGGGTTCAAGGGTTGAAAGAATTTATTTTCGACTGCGAAGTCATGAAACGTCGAGTGTCGAGGACCCGTACGAACACGTAGCGCATCCATTAGGTGGGGCCAAGTGATTGACAGGTGGGGTAACAATAAGCACTCAGAGAAAGGTGGAAGCGGGTGACAGGTGGTGGACACACGTTGCTTGGGAAGGAGTCAACCCATTCTTCACTTATCGCGTTTTGGGGATTCGTAAAGAAGGAGCATGAGGACTCAACACTCCAACTCACAATGTTGCAAGTTACGAGGGGTGCTAGAGTTAGGCCCTAGCTGACAGTCTCTTGTAGAGGCACTAGCAAGGAAGGATCCATACTCGTATCACATCTTGGGTATCGGAGGTTTGGAGTCCAGGGTCTTCGACTCACAAACTCACCAGATCACGAGTCACGAAAGGCACTTACAGTAAGGCTGGTTGTGGTCACATGGAGACCTAAGGCTCACACATGTTATTAGTCCCTAAAGTTGCACTTGACTGTGAGAGGGAAAGCTAGGGCATCATTTGTTTATTGCAAAGTATTTTTAAGGTTTTATGATTTGGTTTATTTTAAAGTGGTTGAAAACTAGGTCAAGATTATAGAATGACATGAAAATCAAGAATGAAAGATAGTATATCCCACTGACTGAATAATAGGTAGATACATAGATGGATTAAAGAATTTAAAAAAAAAGGAAAGTGAAGTCTTCAATTTGTCAACTTCACAAGAGATTTTGTCTCAATATATTATAAAGAAACAAGGGAATCAACTTGACCTTATTACTTGAAAATTTGTATCTATAGCAAAATCTTCACTATATAAATTAACATTCAAGAACCAAAAAGCATTGCAATCTGAATAATAAATTCAAGCATGAAGAATGAAATAACAGAGTAGAAAAAAGAAGGTCTAACCATCCATATTCCTTTGCCATTGAGTGTCAATTGAGCATAAATGTCTTTTACAATAAGCTCCAGAAAAAGTTTCACTGGATCTCCAATTTTTCGATCCTCACATGGTGCGTCTTCTGTCTATTTAAACTATCTATAAAACTTTCAGATCTTATTATCTAGAATAGCTTTAAATGACTAGAATAAAAAGTATCCAAATACTAAAGTAATTCACTCAAAATGAGTTTCTACCCCCCAAAATAGTCCACATCTCAACAACTTGATATAACAAACATTGCCAGCATTACATTTGACTCTACAAAATAGGGATTTTGTTTGACTCTATAAAACAGATCGAAGTCTTACTTTCTCCCCGATCAAAACGAATAATCCTTGCCATATCTCTTGGAGAACCTTTAAACAAAATTGTAACAAATCTTCATGTTACCTTTAGGATAAAATCGCAGCAGTGGCTTTGGCATTTTTCTGCTTGAGCTTTGTTGTTAACACAACATTGTGCCAGTAAAGTTTGAAATTAATTTCTCCGAGTTCCTTAAGAAATTCCCTTTGCTTCTTCTTCTTATTTTTAAGACTTGGAATCCTTTCTTCCTGGCGAGCATTTCACTGTTCTATCTGCACCTTTTCCTTCTTTAATTGTTTTATTGTTTTTTGAAATTCCTTAATCTTTTATTTATCAGTTCCTATCTCAACCCTGAATCCTGAACAATCTTCAGAAGGTGCAGTTTCATTCAGATTTAAGGTAACATAGGTTCCTTGGCTTTAACCTGCTATTTTGAGATTAATTCTGAGCTATGTTCTTCTTCAGAAATTGATGAATCTAAAGCTCCAGGTACATCTGGTAAGTAATCTGAGTCTTCCAAGTAATCATGTTTTTCTTCAGGGAATTCATTAATGCCTTTAGCCATCTCTTTAGATTTTGATAATCTATTTGAATCTCTCATTACAGGCCCTGTAGGTGGTGTAAGTATTCCATTTCATTTGCTGACAGATTTCTTGGGAAATGGGGTCTTTTTTGCTCTTTTCCTGTTGCTTGTTTCAACATCCTCAGAATCATCTTCTATGATTATGGTGTTTTCTTCTTTGATTGATGGACTGAACATTTCCTTTGACTTCATCCTATACTTATTAGTAACCCTGGTTGAATTTCTTTGAGGTTTATGTGATATACACACACCTTTATCGTTTTTTCCTTTGATTGCAACGCTCGTTTTTCTGGTCAATGTCATTTCAGACTTGACTGTAGTTTGAGAAATGAGATCATTATCTGACTCTCTCTCTCCTTTAACATATTCCTCAGGAAGCATTTCAATTTCGGGCTCCCATCTAGGTCTCTTACTTCTGCTCTTCTTAGTTACCTTGATATCAGAAGATTCATCTTTCATAGGGTTTTCATCAGAAATATCTCGATTCTATTTAATAGTTTTCTTTCCTCTACCCTTTTTATACTTATTGGATTGAGTGATAGGTTTTAAGCATTGCATGAGCCAATTCTAGGGATTCTATAATTCATTCAGGGCAGACATGACTAGGGCTTCAATCAGGACTTTATGGAACAAACTGCCTTTAGCATTAGTGGAAATCGACTGCACTTTCTTGGACATTTTTGTCAAACTTTTAAGCAGGAAATAAGGAAGATTTAAAGGCTATTCACCGTTTAGATGCATCAGTATTCTGATATGGTAGAAGTAGACCAACAAAAACCTCCCTTCGCAGGTGATGTATCTGTGAATCACCACCAGAGCAGTGTGCCATTCGGGTCAAACCCTGCTACGAGGTATTCCCCTTCTCCAATCTAAATTCTGCTTATCCAGAAGGAGGAATTGATTTACAAATTTAGTAACTACGTGCTCCTTCTTCCACCATATTTCCCCTCCAGCCACGAGCCTGCAAGCCTTTGCTATAGTATTCTCTATCACTAGCATCAACATCTTATCGATTTCAACATCATGACCATCAAAGTTCAGAGCGAATTCCATGGAAACCTGTTCATCATAACCTTGAAATGTGGTGAGGAACTCAAACCATCCAGCGTCTCTGAATATTTGGGCCATCTGAGTATAGTATTCAAGAAGTTTGACACCTTCTGGTTCTATTCTGGTGACCTGTCTGCTCCTCTTTGGCACCATTAAACTCAATTCTGCAACCGTCATCCTCGAGTTCAAAATTCACTACCTGCAAGTGTTAGTGTATTTTGTTGCTTTGAATGGATACCTGCATTTCTCCCTGCAAGGCTGAATTAAGCCATCTCGAACAGGTAAAATATAATGATCATCAAACAACAGGTGATTTTGAAATGAACCCTCCGCGCATGCATAACAATTATATTCTAAAACTGTTGGATTTGGAGATGATTGCCAAGATTTCGTGGGAGCAAACGAACTCTCAATTCATGAATCATGTCATCATAACTAAATTAGGATAGCAGGTGCAAGTTATGGCAGGATTATTTGGCGCTATGGGAATAGGTTTATTCCCATAGCACGTTTGACAACTTGAAATTTTAAAATTCCAACGGCATAAAAGGAGACACTCAAATTTAAACAATGCTTTTTTCAAAATCAAACTTAAATAAATCATCAAAGATTATAATGAAAACCATGAAATACCAAAATCTAAAAATAGAAAACAACTGAAAATGGAAAATGAGGAATGGGTAAGGAGGGTTTACGACAAGGGTTTCTCACTAAACCAAGACAAAATTAGAGACTAGCAGCTGGTGTTAAGTTGCACAGGGTGGGTTTTCACGAAGGACCTATGGACCATATTCGTGAGGTTCCAATAGGGATCCGAGGGAGCCGCTTCGGCTCGAGGTGAATTTAGAATGATCCTGTGCGGATCTCGGAAAGAGGGTTAGGGTCTGCATTAAAGTGGTATCAGAGCCTAGAACGATTTGTTTTCTTTCTGTAGTAGAGATAAGGGAGAAAATTTTACAGACATGACGCCGAGAAGAAGAGACAGGAAAATACCTGATCCATGAGTGGAAATAGAAATGCCAAGAAGAAGAGACAGGAAAATACCTGATCCAGTAGTGGAAAGGGAAATGTGTGAATTACGTGCCAGGCTTGATACTATCGAGACAACAAAGAGGTGCACATTTGACGTTGGGGATATCAGCAAGGCTGAAAGTGAAAATGAAGCTGGGAATGAAGAAGTTGCAGTCAAAGATGTTGTAGAAGAACACCTATTCAGGGTTGTTGCAAGGATATGTGCTAGAGAAAAATGGACATTCCAGTGTATGAGGGAAACTTGGATGTTGAAGAGCTTCTAGATTGGATTAGAGCTCTAGACAAATACTTGGACTACAAGGATGTCTAGGAATATAAGAAAGTCAAACATGCCATTAGTAGACTTAAAGGGCATGGAACACTATGGTGGGATGAACTGCAGGCTGACAGACACTGCAAGGGAAAGCAAAAAATCAAAAGCTGAGATAGAATGGTTGCAAAAATGAAAGACAAATTCATACCCAGGGATTATCAAATTACTTTGTTTTGGAGGATGCAGAACTTGAGAAAAAAGATGATGTCAATGAAAGAATACACTGAAGAATTATACAGGATAAACATCAGAGAAGGTCATCAGGAAAGAGATGATGAAAAATTTGCCAGGTACATGAATGGTCTGTGATATGACATTCAATATGAGATGAGCATGATGACAATTCAGACTATGGAAGATGCTTATCATATGGCTCTAAAAGTTGAAGAGAAGCTGAGATGGAAGCAAGGTCAAAGAGGTCAAGGAAAAAGTCAAAGCAGAGGGAAGACAATTGCCCAGGACAAAACTCAGAAACCTAAGGAAGAGTAGAAGAAACCTCAAACTCAACTTGAGAGGGGAGGAAGCTCACAGGGAAGGCAGTATGATGATAGAAATAATTTTCCTTGAGACAGAGGAAGAGGATGAGGTAGAGGAGGTGAAGTGAAATGCTTTGTTTGTGGAAAAATCAGACATAAATCCTATGAGCATCTACATAAGAAGAAAGAAGGTGGTGAAACTCACATTGCCAAAGCTCAAGGATGGAATGTTGAGGTAGAAAATGTTGAGGGCAGAAGATCCTTAATGATGAGGGAAGTTCTCTTGAAACCAGAGAAGGAACCAGAGAACTCAGCCCAAAGAAACAGTATGTTTAGAACTGCTTGCAAAACTAAGGATAGAGTATGCAAGGTCATAGTGGATAACGGTAGCATAGATAATCTCGCATCTACAGAGATGGTAGAAAAGATGGATCTAGAGACTATTGCACATCCAATCCCATACAGAGTTTCATGGCTACAAAAGGGACATCAAGTAAATGTCACTAAACAATGTTTAGTCGAATTTTAAATAGGAGGATATAAAGATGAAATATTATGTGATGTCATTCCCATGTATGTTTGTCATCTATTGCTGGGTAGACCATGGCAATATGATAGAAACGTGGTTCATGATGGGAGAAAGAACACATACACCCTGGAGAAAAATGGTAGGATGCACATGTTTCTTCTGATTAAGGATAAAGAGGTGAAAACATAAATGAGCAACACTGTACTTCTCATGAGTGGGAAGGAACTTATTAATGAGGTTAAGAAGAAGGAGGACACACAATTTATTATGGTTAGGAAGCCCAAAATTGTTTTAACCAGTACGAGAATAGATGATCTACCAGAAGAAATCTAAGAGTTGCTAGAAGAGTTTGATGATATAGTAGTGGACGAACTACCTTGTTCGTTGCCACCTATCAGGAGTATAAGTCATCATATCGATCTTATACCTAGAGCCAGTTTTCCAAACAAAGCAGCATATCGGTTGACACCACAGGAAAATGAGGAAGTTAAGAGATAGGTCCAGGACTTAATGGACAAAATATTCATTCGAGAGAGCTTGAGTCCATGCGTCATTCCGACAGTGCTCAGCCCAAATAAAAACGAAGGCTGGAGAATGTGTACAGACTCAAGGGTAATCAATAAGATTACCATTATATATAGGTTTCCATTGCCAAGGATGGATGACTTGATGGATTTCTTGAGTGGATCAAGATTGTTTTCAAAGATTGATTTAAAAAGAAGATATCATCAAATTAGAATGAGAGAAGGTGATGAATGGAAGAAAACATTCAAAACAAATGAAGGGCTATATGAATGGCTTGTCATGCCATTTGGCTTAACAAATGCACCCAGTACTTTCATGAAGTTGATGAACGAAGTCCTGAGGGATTTCATTGGGAAATTCGTCATTGTATATCTTGATGATATATTAATTTTTAGAAAAACAAAAGGAGAACACTTAAAGCATTTATTTGTAGTAATGAGAAGATTATAGCAAGAGAAATTGCTGATCAATATGAAGAAATTGTCATTTATGAGGACATAACTCATTTATTAGGGTTTTTTTATCTCTGCAAACGAACTGAAAATGGATCCAGAAAAGATAAAGGCGATAAGGATTGGCCATCGTCGAAGAGTGTATTTGAAGTACAAAGCTTCCATGGTTTGGCTAGCTTCTATAGGAAATCCATCCAAAAATTCAGTGGAATTAGCGCATCGATGATGGATACAGTGAAGAAAAGACATAAATCTTTTCATTGGACGAAGGAAGCAGAGAAGACCTTTAAGCTGCTAAATAAGAAGATCACTGAGAAACCAATTCTGGTTTCTCCAAATTTCAACAAGACATTCCAGGTCAGGTGTGTCGTGAGTGGATTTGCAATTGGAGCAGTCTTGAACCAAGACGATAGGTCGGTCGCATATTTCAGTGAAAAACTAAATGAAGCGAAGATTAAGTACTCCACATATGACAAAGAATTCTATGCAGTCATACAAGCACTGAAGAAATGGAGACACAATTTGGTTCCCAAAGAGTTTGTTTTGTACTATGATAATCATGCTTTACAATTCGTGACTCGACAGGAGAAGTTGAACTAAAAGCATGCTAAATGGGTTGATTTCATGAAAAATTTTACTTTTGTGATTAAGCATATTTCTGGAACTGCTAACAAAGTTGTTGATGCTTTGAGCAGGAAATGTTTGCTGATGCAGAAATTCAGAGTCAAGACTTTGGGTTTTGATAACCTTAAGGAAATGTATAGGGATGATCCAGATTTTAAGGAGGCATATGCGGCATCTGAGAATCCAATTCTTAGAGACAGAAGCCAATGAATTGAATACATGATCCAGGATGGATTATTATTCAGAGGAAATCAACTATGTATTCCAAAATGCTCCATGAGGGAGAACCTGCTGAAGGAAAAACACAACGAAGGTTTGGCCAGACACTTCGGTCATGATAAAACGTTCTCAAAGATGACTGGATCATATTTCTGGCTGGGGATGAGGATAGATATTAAGAAATTTGTGGACAGGTGCAGAATTTGTCAGCACACAAAAGGAAAAAGGAAGAACATAGGATTATATCAACCATTGCCCATACCTGAAAGGTCGTGGGATGCAGTGAGCATGGATTTTATATTGGGGCTGCCAAGGACATGAAGAGGATGTGATTCGATCTTTTTTGTAGTCGAAATATTTTCAAAGATGGCACATTTCATACCATGCCAGAAAACGAGGGACCCAAGTCCTATTGTAAACCTATTTTTCAAGGAAGTCATCAAACTTCATAGTTTACCAAAGAGTATCATTTTTTATCTAGATACCATGTTCGTGGGACATTTCTAGAGGACCTTATGGAAAAATCTAGGGGAAAACTTTTCTTTTAGCTCAGTGTATCATCCCTAGATAGATGGACAGACATAGGTCGTAAATAAGAGCTGGGGAGATTTGCTGAGGAGCTTAGTGACTGAACACCACAGTTAGTGGGATCACATTCTGCCACAGGCGGAATTTGCTTACAATGATTCACTCAATAGAATCACAGGGAAGAGTCCATTCTAGATTGTATATGGAATGTAGCCAAGGGGAGTTTCTGAATTGAAAGATGCAGAACAAGCTGAGTTCAGAAGTGCTAGTGTAGAGGACTTTGCAGAAGGAATGAAGGAGCTTCACAGCCGAATCAAAGAGCGATTGCAGAGTTCAATTCAAGGATATAAGAGGAGAGCAGATCAACATAGGCGATATCTTCAATTTGAATTTGGTGATATGATTCTTTCACATTTGAGGAAGGAGAGGTTCCCAAGGGGAACGTATAACAAGCTCAAGATGAAAAATATTGGACCATGCAAGGTCATAAAGAAATTTGGGGCAAACGCATATGAGATTGAATTACCCGATGCGGTCAGAATCTAACCAATATTCAATGTCACGGATTTGTACCCTTATAGAGCTGAGGAAGTAGGAGCAAAGGATGAGCAAGAAGAATTCCAATGGAAAAAACAAATGCCTGTAGCTGAAAAGTCGTAGATGGAAAGCATAATTGATAAGTGGATTAGCAGAAAGACCAGGAGAAAGGAGTATTTTGAATACTTGGTCAAGTGGAAGGGACATCTAGTGGAAGATTCCAGTTGGGAGGATAAAGTAGAAATTCAAAAGCATGGACAGACCATGCAAGAGCTCATGAACATGAGTTCATGAAAATTTTCAAGCAAGGGAGTATGATGCAGTAACATCGTTCAAAGCCAAAGACTGCACCTAGCCAAAGGAACAATTGAATGCGCAGATGAAAAAGAAAATGTTTTTATGAAAGTGTTTTGAATTTTTAAATTTGAAGCATTAATGTAATATCTAGGGGAAGCGTACTTACATTTATATCTAGATGTTGTAAACAGATCTTGAGCATTGCTCTCATCTATCGATTGTAGAGGCATTTATGTGTAATGAATGCAATTAGGTAGATTTAATTTAATAGATTAGACAATTTAGAGGCGTAGGAGGGAAAATGGATATAGACACCCTCACCCTAGTATCATTGTAACGATATGATCATTCAGAATTCATAAGCTGGAGAGCTGTAGCAGAGAGCTGTAGAGAAGAACCCACGTATAGGAGCACTTGAGTTAATATATGAAACTTTGACTCAATTTTCATGGTGTTACGATGCTTACTATTTACATTTGTTAAATGGTTTGTTTATAGTTGTTTTGTTTCTCTGTTATGCATTTATCTCAATGTTGTGTTGTGTGTATGATTTCATGTTGAATGTATGAAGTTAGAAAGAAAGGAAGAATGAGTTTCAATCGTTTCTCTCTCTGATAATTCCTGCAAAGAGTGCAGTGAACATCCGCAAGGTGTGCATTGATGAGGATGAGTTTCAATTGTTTCTCTCTCTGAGAATTCCTACAAAGAGTGTAGTGAACGTTCGCAAGGTGTGCATTGATGAGGATCCGAGTTTTGTCTCGGAAAGCTTAGGAGATATATCATTGTTCTCATACCAACAGAAGTGTAGGTGAAGTACAGATCCGTGCAAGGTGTGTAAAGGCTGGTGGAAGCTTAGAACTTATCAAGCAAGGAGAAAGTTGAAGGGATATTGTTGCAAAGAGTGCACAGAGTTGAAGAATCAAATAACCAAAGGTTATTTGAAAGTTTTCCACAAGGAGTGCGAGCAGAAACCCTTTTGGAAGGCTTGAGTTTGCAAGTGAAAGCTCAGGAGAGATAACTCCTTTGAATTATTCAAAGGGAGACGAAGATCGAAACCGTCACACAGAAATTATGTTCAGGAGGGAGAACACTCAGTCATTGGGCATAAGTCATTGAGTAGTGAGTTGGGCAGTCATAATTCTCTGTGGAGAGCTCGTGAAATCACGAGGATCGTGGGATCTAATGGAGCTGTAAGGTGGTTAGGAGTTGGATGAACTCACCAGCCTAATATCAAGAATCAACGTGAATCATTGATCGTGGTCAATAAGAGCCATTGATCTCGTTTCAACCCACATCATTGGATCATTTCGTGAACTCGGGGTTCGTGAGTTTGGAGGGCAGACCAAATTCTTTGGTTTCATGAAGTCCCGAGTTGCGAGGAGCAGGGAAGAAGATCCAGATTGTTGGATCCAAGTCATGGGAAAACCATTGTATTAGAACCTTCGTGGGTATCACGTATTGGGGGTTCGGGGGTTGAAATAATTTCTTTTCGACTGTGAAGTCACAAAACGCTGAGCAGCGAGGACCCGTACAAACACGTAGCACACCCATTAGATGGGGCTGTGTCATTGATAGGTGGCATAACAACAAGAACCCAGAGAAAGGTGGAAGTAGGTGATAGGTGGTGGACACATGTTGCCTAGGAAGGGGTCAACCCATTGTTGACTTATCGTGTTTCGGGGATTTGTAAAGAAGGAGCATGAGGAATTAACACTCCAACTCACGAAGTTGCAAGTTGTGAGGGGTGCTAGAGTTAGGCCCTAGCCAATGGTCGCTTGAAGAGGCGCTATCAAGGAAGGAGCCATACCCGTATCGCATCTCGGGTATCGGAGGTTTGGAGTCGAGGGTCTTCGACTCACAAACTCGTGAGATCGTGAGTCATGAAAGGCACTTGCGCTAAGGCTGGTTGTGGTCACATGGAGACCTAAGGCTCACGCCTGGTGTTAAGTTGCGCAGGGCAGGTTTTCACGAAGGACCTGTGGACCAGATTTGTGAGGTTCCAATAGGGATCTGAGGGAGTCGCTTCGGCTCGAGGTGAATGTAGAACGATCCTGTGCAGATCTCGGACAGAGGGTAAGGGTCTGCATTACTTGTCTAGTGAGAGGGATGAATCCATCCATTTGTGGTGCCCAAATATGCTTGTGATTTCTTCTGTGACTCGCAAAATTATGAAAAAAAAAATTATTGGTGTCTCCATAGCTGATCCAGATAGCTCTTATTTTTTGACGCCAATGCGCTTCCTCAATTAATAGTTGATTATTTCGTTCTATCTCAAGAAGTTTTAAATGTTGTTGTAGGCTTAAAAGATCAATTCCCTTTTTCTCAGAGATTTCTAAGATCATAATTTGTATGTTATGTTCAATATGAGATAGTCTTTTAATAGTCTTTGATATCTGTTGTCGGGCCCAAGATTTTACTTTTATTTTAATACTTTTAACTTTCGAACTATACATCTCTGTACATAGGGCTCATTTTTAAATAATTGATCTGTCCATACATCAGAGACAAGTCACTCAAAAACAGGATTCACCAACCAAATGGGATTAAACTTAAAAGGGTAAGAGGAGCGATGAGGGTAAGAATCCAGTTGTAGAAGAATCGGGGCATGATCTGAGATGTAACGATATGAAACCCAAGTTCTATATCTGTCAACATGCTGAAGAAGAGAGTCTGAAATGAAGAAGTGATCAAGGCATTTTAAAATAATCGTTGCACCAGATCTACCATTTCTCTAAGAGGGGACCACCTCGGCTGGTAGGAGATCGACCAAATTGTGTTGTTGGAATATATCATTGAAATGTGAGGCCACTACTTCAGAGGAGGCATTTTTTCCCCAAATCTTAGAAGAAGATAAGATGAAGTTGAAATCCCCCACAAGTATGATATTAGGTTTTGCAAGAAGAATGGATGTCAATACCTCTGTCTAGAATGCAAGTTTGTCAAAGAAAAGTCCATAAACATTGAGAAGGTTTACATGTCGCTTGTTGGCACAATAAGTTCCTGTCAATAAGATGCCACCACAATAAAAGTATGGATTTAGATAGAAAAATATAGGATCCCAAGCCACAAGAAACCCATCCAAAGTTCCCACTGAATTTACTGCACTAACAAACTGATGAGGCTTTAGTCCATTGATAAAAGAACAAGAACGTTGTTCGTGTACTAGAGTTTCCTGGAGGAATATAATGCTTGGATGCATGGTATCAATCAATCACTGAAGAGAGGCCTTTTTTAGGGCGCCTCCAACCCCATGAATTTTTAGGGACAAGAGTATCATGGATGCAACCTGACAAGGGATTTAATGTGTCTAAGCACCTCGAGATCAGTTAATGAAACAGGTGGAACAATAGACAGAGTATCATAAGAGTGAGATTTCCTCTGAGAACTACGATTTTTTATAGGTGATGTCTCAATATCTAAGCCGTGTGACCATGATAAATCCTTTTTATTAGTGTCTATAGAAAGGTCACGACAGGAAGGAGTTGGTAAATCTTGAGATTCGTTGATGGTAGTAGTACCTAAATAGGTAGGTAGAGGGACCAGATGATGAAATTCCACTATAGTTGGGGCCATGGAAGATAACCCAATACTGTTAACACCCTATTCCGGTAGGGAGGAGAACAAAGATGTTGTCCCAATTGTACTGATATTAATCATAAAAAGAGGTATAGTAGGAAGGTTAACTCGTTTGGAGGATAGATTCAGAGAAGCATCTGAGAGGACCCCACCAGTAATATGTGGTAGGGTGGAAGACTGATTTTCAATGATCGGTGACAATTGTAGGGTAGAAGAACATGTATTATTTGGCTCTACAACCACAAAAGGTGAGGAAGCAAGGGAGTTTCTTGGAGTGGACAAAACATTTAGTTTACGGTCAAGTCCTCAGATAATACAGGTATCTAAATGGTGTCTTTCCAAAGAAGAGAGAGTAAAATAAAGAGTAGTACATAACTGTTTTAACTTACCCATGAGCATCAAAGGATGAATTAGTTGTAGTTCTTTAGTATCCATCAGGTTCTCATTCCCTTCGTCCATAATGCCTTCAAAGTCTAGAGTATAGGAGTCCACCTTCGAAGATTCCTCCCTAGGTAGCTTGCAAAGGTAAGATCCTTTAGATTCCTCTTCTTCAGGGGATCCTGTGCAGTCACGCCAAAGATGTCATGTTTGATGACAAGATGAACAATGAAATGGAATGCCAAGGTAGTCCAGACACCAAGTCACCAAGCGTCTATGCTAGAAAATTTCTAAGACTTTCGGTAGCCAAGCATGAATGTCCATCTTGACCATAATCCTTGCCATTCTTCTGTTTGAGCTCTTTAATAGTTTTGGGTCGATACAAATGAATCTCCCCAATTCATTTTCGATGGCCTCCAGTGCCTTCTCAATCCAGTATTGTAGGGGGACTCTGGGTAGAAGAACCCAAACATGCCGAAACCGGCAGGAGTCCCTTGAAGGATTAAAATAAACCCTCCACATTTTTAGCATGATACTTCCATTACCAATTGTCCAAAAAGTATCTAGTATAAGATGTGATTCCTCTGGTCTGTTAAAAATAAAACCAAACCAACCAAAAGATAGGGAAATGAGCTTCGACACGTATCCTAGAATAGGTAACCAGTTGTCTAAAATCTATTCCGGTAATGAATCAAAGCTAAGAGAATGATAATTAAACCTACCCATAAGTCCACAGAGGGAGAGTCATATGCTTTCTTCTAAGCCCATAGCCAAGCCCATGATCAAATGTCGTTTTCTTTTGTTAGGCTTCCACAGTCTATTGGTGCCTAGGGGCTTAGCAAGCCACGACTGAGATGTGAGAGGTCACTCTTGCAGACCCTTTTTATGTCATTTGTCAGTGCGTCCAAAGGAAGATACCAGTCCAGGTAGCAGAGACGATGTTGGGAGGGTTACAAAGATGGGCGGGAAAGGTGAAACAGTTTGTGGAGGAGCTGAGAGTTATGCCACCTTTGGAAAAATGTTATGGTGGGAAGACATAGAGACTAATGGAGCATTCTATGGTGTGAAGAGATCGGCGCTCTTCCATAGGGCTTCATCAGCCACACTCATTAGTGCGCTGACCTCAGCCTCCATTGGAAGGTGTTGGAAAGTCTCTTCGGTAGGTGTCACCTCACGCTGGTAGTGAAGGGGAGAAGTTTTCAATGCAAAAAAACATGTGTATAAGTTATTAAGTCTCCAATATTGTCAAATCTATAGGAAATATAGTTATGAAGCCAGAAAGGTAGAGTACAATGAGTGGTAGAGTAGAAATTAAGAAGAAGGAGTTTTAGTTAAGGAGCACAAGTGGAGGGTTCAAGAGAATGTGAGGTAACGATGAGGAGCGATCTGACATCCATAGTAGGCTCTCCAAAAATTAGGCAATAAATAGTCCATAAATGTCGAGTTCCATTTCCCGTTAGGAAACCACAACAATCAAATTGCCCTTTGTGTCGAGATCCATGTTTATACCTCTGTAATCACTTAGGTTTTCCCAGCTAAAGGGTTGGTTTGAAAGGTCCGAGAGGTAGCAATTCCTTTTTTCCTATGTCCATAGTTCTCACCAGAACAAGGATGAAACAATGGGTTCACCTATTCCTTTAAATCCAAGATCCTATTTCTAAAATAAACCTATCAATAGTCGAAAAGAACATCATTAAAACCGAGCTCCTTCTAGCCTTGGAGTCCTTCACTTTTTTCCTTTTTCCACTTTGATTTTCCTGTTATTAACGTCTCAACTAAATAATACATTATAGTGTACATTAATGCAAATTTATACTTTAATTTTTACATTATATTAATGTAATAATATGTTAATACTTTATTAAAGTATTACTATTTAATCTATTATTAATGGATTATTTTATTTGTGTACTAATTTTTTTAATAGAGTCTTAATGTATTAATACTTTATTAATGTATTTATTAAAAATGTATTAATGTATTAAAATTAATTAAATTAATATATTTTAGTATAATTTAATGTATCAATGTTATTCATAGTTATGAGCATAAGAAACCATAATTATGGTGAACCATTATAAACCACGATCATTTTCAATAAATGTATCGATACTTTAATAATGTATTATTACTTTAATACTCTTTTTATTAAGGTATTACTACTTTAATAATGTATTTTAATGTTGTTTTTATGAGTGTATTAATACTTTTACAATATAAAAATTAATAATGTATTAATTAATTATTATATTACATTATTAATGTATCGATCAATTAATACATTATCAATTAATTCAACAACCACTCTATAAAAGTGGTTGATTTAGGTTCTAAACAGGGTGATGATAATGATTATTAATGTCCACTAAGACCCAATTGATCTACCACACCTTAAGAGGGTAGGTGATTACTTGTGATTCTTTAGAATTTTGTTTCTTTGCTCGAAAAACATTAAGAGAAGCTTTCCAATATCATGATATTTTTGTTGAGTTAAGAGGTTAGGAAGATTGATAGTGTGACAAATATATTTAAAATGAGATCTAATATGAGTATATAGTTTATTAATATATTTATTAATATTATTTTTAATGTATGGATGCTATATTAATCTATTAAATTAATAATATTTTAATACTTTAAAACTTTTTTTCATAATTTATAAATGTATTTATTATTTAACTAATTCTTTAATGATTAATGTAATAATTGTTTATTATTATTAATGTATTTCTTCATTAATATAATATTATAGTAGTTTAATGTTTGTTTTTATGTAATAATGTTTTTTTACTTTGTTAATTGACTAATGTTTTAATTTATTTATACTTTAACTATCTTTTAATGTGTAATGTAGTAATGTATAAATTAATTAATACAATATGTTAATAAGGAATTTATTAATCAATATGTTACCTTTATACATTACATTATATATTAATTAATTGATATTTTTATATTTATTAATTAATACTTTTTTACTTTCGTACATTTATGTAATATTACATTAATGATCAATGTATTTATATCGTATTAATGTATTATTATTGTTTGGCCAAGTATAATGAAACAAGTAAGCACTCCTAAGATAAGAAGAACTCAATAGTGAAATTGAGAGTTGGTCAATTTCTAAAACGCCATGGGATGAAAGATTGTGTCACCTTCGTGACACTAAAAATGTTGAATTTGAAAAGCATTTTCTCTTAGATTGTCTAGCCTATACCCATATTAGATCTCATTTTCAAAATATTTTTCACACTGCCAACCTTCCTAACCTCTTAAGTCAACAAAAGTATGGTGATGCTGGAAAACTTCTCTTAATGCTTTTAGAAAACATAAACAAAATTCTAAAAAATAGCAAGTAATCACTTACCCTCTTAATGTCTTATAGACCAATTTGGTAGAGGTTACTTTACTAATATATTAAAAAAAATTACTTAATTAATTAATTAATATGTTACATTATTAAAAAAAAAATTGGTAATGTTTTTAGTTTAGTATTACTTTATTATTATCACTTGATTATTATTATTTACTTTATTATTTCGTTATGCAATGTTTTATTTTTCAATTTATTATTAATTAATAATTTTCAATTAATTAGTTATAATTAATTAATTATTAGTAATTAAGTAATTAATTATTATAATTTAATAAATTATTAATAATTAGTTAAAAATTAAAGATAATTAATTATTATTTATTATTTATTTATTACATATAAAATGTTTTAATCTATTAATGGTTGTTTTAAGCATGCCAACTTTCAACTAACAACAACTACATTTAAGTAAAAAGTGATTGATATAAAAAATTATTAATTTTAAAAAGATGAAAAATAACTGATTTATATCAACCACTTCTACTTTTTACTTAATTGTGATTATTACTAATAATATAATATGATAAATAATTTGCTACTAATAATAATACATAATAAAACAAAATAATACATAATAAAACAATATGTGGTAAATAATTTTATATATTTTAAGTATATAAATTTTAAAATATAATATTTATAACACATAAATATATTCACATTCATCACATTCACTATATATCTCTTGAGGCATCTACCCTCTGTGTTGTATGGGCAATTGGCGATAGTACCTTAATACTTTATGGGGTATATGAAAAGGTTTACGTGGGAATCAAAGATGACACTAGCAGTTGGAGGTTGAAGCAACAAGCAAACCTAAGCGTATGATCTATCACTAATTAAATAACCCTAATCATTAGACCCCAACATGGGTGAAATTTGGAAGGCCTTCCAAAAGTGGTATTCAACATTATCACACTGGTCATGGAACACTTCACATCCATAAAAGCGTTGCCAAAACAGTCCCCGTAGTGAAATTTAACCACACTAATCAAGAATTTCTTGAAAACTATAAATTGCTCAGAAATTTAACCACACTAACCAATGAGTGAGCTGCTCAGACATCCATATTTGTCAGCAAGGCTTTTAAGAGAATGGTGAGCAGGCAGTATCAATCGGTGGAGATTCCCGATGATCGCCCATGGAAAGGGTCCCGGAGGCAATCTGGTGCTAATCCTTCGCAATAACCAAATGAATTATTTGTGGTACAGTTTTAGTCGTGTGCAATTCCCCTTCGAACAATTTAAGTATGTGAACTATTTGTGGTACAGTTTCATTCGTAATGAAATTACAAGTACCTACCCTCTATCTATCCCTTATCAGTCGTGGCCTATTTCTGGTATAGTTTTAGTCGTGTGCAATTTTTCTTCGATCAATTTAAGTACTCAAATTAGAGGTAGATACTAAGTTGTACATTGTATTATTAGTTGTGATATGTAAGAAGCAATCCAAAATGGTGAGATAAAATGTAAATGAAATCTCCACGCAGACAATGACACCATACTATAATTTTTTTAAGTATGATATCGTCATTGATGGAATAAACAAATATTCATTTAACAATGTTTAATAACTAGCACAGCCTCTAAATCGCGGCTGAAAAACGCCTAAAGATATCGACTCGACTGTAAAATTCTAAAAGCAATAAAAACCCCGTAGAAAAATTCGAAGGTCAAAATGATCTATTGTAAAAACAATAAACAGTCAAATGCCATGCCTGACGCGTGCTGGCTTTTTGTTTTTTTAAGGCCCTGAATGAATGCACCAGGCATTGACTCTCGATCGAATTGTTTCTCTATATATATATCAGTTCAAAATTCGAAGGTCAAAATGATCTATTGTAAAAACAATAAACAGTCAAATGCCATGCCTGACGCGTGCTGGCTTTTTGTTTTTTTAAGGCCCTGAATGAATGCACCAGGCATTGACTCTCGATCGAATTGTTTCTCTATATATATATCAGTTCATTTGCTGTGCTTACAACATTTCTGGAGCGTCCGGTGTGTCTTTCATTACAAACGTGTTATTTTTTAAACGCTGCGGTACAGTAAAAGTGTTAATGTTATTCTTTAAACCTTTGGAAATATTAACGGACGGGAACGGCTCGGAGGTGGATCGTATGTAAAAAAAGTGGTTAAATTACCTGGTAATTAAACGTGGTTCAGAAAATGAAACGCTTCATTTTGTAACAAAATTTTAATTGTTGTTAATCACTCATAAGTGGCAATCAGCTAGCCACCATAATAAATTTTAAATATAAATAAGTAAAAGTAAAAAAATAAACATGTAAACTGATGCCTTTATAATAGTGAGGAAGTTAGTGGTTGAAATCTCAACCATTGATTTATTGGAACGACTAAGAATATTTCATCAATATTTAATCTTGTCCATACAAAACTGATTAAACACTAAAACCCTATTAAATGTGCCCATTATCAATAGGTATACGCCTTTCGGCGTAATAATAATAATACTAATAAAATGGTCCTAGCCCAACCCATAACCCAACCCATAAGTAGACAAACACATCCACGGTAAGCTAAGGAGTAAACCAAATCTTCCCATAGTCAAATTACAAGTACCTATCAGCTATTAGTGGTCCATTGTATCTGATTGCCTTACAATCCAAAATGGTAAGATAAGGTGTAAACGAAATATCCAGAGTGCCACCCTACCACAATTTTTTAACAAAATCCACACGATGTCGCCATTGGTTGAATAAACAAATATCCATTGAACAGTTTGTCATGATTCATAACTTATGACACGGCGACAAAATATATATAATAGAATGGTCCTCACGCACACGTGGGCAAACACATCCACGGTAAGATAAGGAGTAAACGAAATCTCCCCATAGACAATGCCACCCATTCAACAATTAAAATATATAGATCACTAAATTTTTCTTTCAAGTATTCATGTATTTTAGGTTATTTTTCATACTCTTTTTTAATTTTAATTTTACTTTCAATATGTGATTTCTAATATTTATCCACTTTTCCTCTAATATTCATTATATATATGTGATTTCTAATATTTATCCACTTTTCCTTCATTAATATTCATCATATATATATTTTTTTACTTTTAAAAACTTTATTTTTTTTAAAATGTACCACAGAGTATAGGTTGTCATGAGTTTCTTCTTTTCTCTATTAAAAAATAAAAAGAAGTATGGTTATGTTCATAATTGAATTAAAATACACCCGTGAATGTTTATATCTATATTTATATTAAAACACTCACTATGAAATATTATGCTTAATTTTTGAGTAATTTTAAGACTCCTAATATGAATGTATCTCGTAACTTGGTTATCATTTAATTAATGAATTTAATTAATGAATTTTAGTGGTTAAAATTATATTTACATTAAAGTTATATCCAAGGAGTTGTAAGCATGAGGATAAATAATATCTACTTTGATATGAATATGTGTTGTAAAGTTATTGTTTAATTAATGAATTCTAGTGGTTTGTGATTATATTTACATTAAAGTTACATTCAAAGAGTTGCATGCATAAGGATAAATAATATTTATTTTGATAGTGAGAAAATCTATCACAATGTGTAGAAATTATATTTATAGTTTTATAGGTTATAGTTTCATTCTCTATATAGAGTCATTTATATCATTAATAAGTATAGTCCATATAGAGTCATTTGTATCATTAATAAGAATAGTCCATAATACAATGCAACATTGACACTGGATGTTAACTCCATCGATGTTTTTAGCACTCTAAATATGACCATTGAATCTATGTGCATGTTGATTTATCTCTTCGGTTAGTTTAGGTATTTTATCATGCAAGGTTTAATCTAAAAATAAGTATGGTTATGTTCATAGTTAAATTAAAATACACCCTTGAATGTTTATATCTATATTTATATTAAAACACCCACTATGAAATATCATGCTTAACTTTTGAGTAATTTTAAGACTCCTAATATGAATGCATCTCGTAACTTGGTTATCATTTAATTAATGAATCCTAGTGACTAAAATTATATTTACATTAAAGTTACATACAAGGAGTTCCATGCATGAAGATAAATAATATCTACTTTGAGATGAATGTGTGTTGTAAGGTTATTGTTTAATTAATGAATTCTAGTGCTTTGAAATTATATTTACATTAAAGTTTCATTCAAGGAATTGCATGCATAATGATAAATAATATTTATTTTGATAGTGAGAAAATCTATCACAATGTGTAGAAACTATATTTATAGTTTTATAAGTTATAGTCTCATTCTCTATATAGAGTCATTTGTATCATTAATAAGTATAGTCAATAATACAATGCAACATTGATAGTGGATGTTAACTCCATCGATGTTTTTAGCACTCTAAATATGAGCATTGAATCTATGTGCATGTTGATTTATCTCTTGGGTTAGTTTAGGTATTTTATCATGCAAGGTTTAATCTACATTTTTAACAATTGGTATGAGATTGAACCTTACAGATTATACCACCACCCCTACAACTTTATGAAGGTGGAGTGAAAAATCTAATAAAAATTACATCAAGGTTTGCTTTGTGTTGTTGTTGTGCACCTTGATTTGGTTGATAAAAAATATGCTTATTTATGGACGTCAATTTTTCCTAGAATGCATGTGTGGTGTTCTTAAGAGGGAAACATGAACTTTTTAAAAAGACGGTTTCTACATGGTTCATTGTGCATAACATGTATATGTAGGTTTCAAGGAGAGAGAGCTCTAAGTGGAGGTTGTTGTTATGTAGCCAAAAATAACTCATGAAGAAGCACATATTCAAAGTAATTCCCATGGTCAATGTTGTTATTTTTTCTTATTAAATTGATCTTATCTATAACAATTATGTTAAATTGGTTGTGTGGTTGTCGTATCTAAGACGGATAATGGTGTATTTGAATACAAAAATAAGAGACTGGAGATATTATTAAGTACATAGTTTATCTAGGTGGATATTGTTGGCCACCCACTTTTTCCAACTAGCTCATCTTGACAATTTTTAGTTCAACACGTTTCTCTGTAATGATGGTCCATTTCTTTGTAATTGTGGGTTGTGCACTTCTGGCACTATCCTGAAGCCCTACAAAGAATCCAGGTGGATATTGGTGTCCACCCACCTATTCATGTCAGTACATCTTTTTGTACTTCGAGGGCCATTTTGGGGCCCTAAACAATGTTTTTTTGGCTTGCCACAATAAAATTGTAGATACAATCAGAGTTTGACAACATAATGTGTATTTATCGAAAAAACCTTCCTAATGGGATATCACATACCTAAAACAAAGGTCTTATGAAAAAGTTACAACCCCAAGAAGTTGAGATACCAACTTACCCATCGGGGCCCACATAAATTTTGGCATTTCATCTCCTAGGGTTAGGTTTTTGGATGTCTCAGGTTTTGGAATTCATGAGTAATGTTAAAAATGTCTTTGGAGCCTCATTGTAATCAGTCTACTCAGATAAATGTGCATAGCAGCCATATATCTTCTTAGAGATAACTACCACAATTTGAGCAAGTTGTTTTCAGTTCTACATTTTTAGAGTTTCAACCTATTTTCTTTATTCAATAGAAGTTATTATTGACTAGATATCTGTTGTTGTTCTTCGTATCTAAGTTTTGTTGTATTCAATCTGTTGTTCATTTTTCTTCACACATAAATCTAGATTAGTGGTATGAGAGTGGTCTACTCTTCATCTGTTTTTCTTTGTGCATGTCCCTGATAAGATCTAGGTACAAGAAGTTGGGACTTGAACCAATCAAGCCTTTACAAGATTGGTCACACCGAGCCCGACAAAAAATCATGGGGGATGAGAAGAAATATGATGGAATAGGATATCCTTTTAAATTGTTGCTCGAGGAAGCCCTTGCATGAAAAATGAACGAAATGATGGACAAGTTTGTATAGATCCTTTGGTGGCTACCCATAGGAGATGCATCTTCATCAAGTGGCCATGAAACCCCCTTCAAGGTACAATTAAATTTTATATTCCATTATTTGAAGGACTGATAGATGCGGATGTTGTAGATAAATGGTTGAATCTACTCGAGGGGTATTTTTCATTCCAAAATTTTTCCTATAGGGAAAAAATTACTTTTTCACTCCTCAAGGTTGTCCCCCGTGTGAAGGACTGGTGGGATAGTTACTTTGAGAAAAGGTCCACAAAGGAATCTACAATATTTTTGGTCGCCCCCACATGGGATTCCTTCCGGGATGCCATTAAAGAAAAGTACTACAATGTTGGAAGATACAAGGACCAGTACACAAGATGGACCATGTTGCATCAGGAAAGGGACGAGACAATACAAGATTTCACTAATATTTTCCATACCCAATGCACCAAGTTGGGTATCAAAGACTCTGAATGAAATTTGGTGCTCAAATACCATGACTATTTGCATAGATACATTCAAACAAAAATGGAGTTTATGGACATCACATCATTAGGTGCAACTTATGGATATTTTGTCAAGATTGAAAATAAATTTAAGAAGAAGAGGTGAGAGTTTGGATTTGAAAACTCCTCACAACCTAAGCAGGGAAAATGAAACCCCAACCCACAAAACAAGGGATAGAGGAAACATGACCACTCTCAGGACAAATAGTCCAAGTCACAACTGAAGAAGGGTAGTGAGAAATCGAATAAGGAAATGGGAAAGTGGTGTGAATACCATAAAATCCCTTAGCCGAACACTAAAGAATGTCCCTCCAAGCAGTCACTGGTGGTCGAGCTGAAAGCTTATGAATCAGAGGAATATTTTGACTCCAAATCAAATCCGGAAAGAGGGAAGCAAAATATCAATGTTGAATCCAGTGCCAATGTCGCTAGCACCAAAGTCCATTCTAGTGATCCAGAAGAACCAGAGGAAGGGGAAAACCTCTTTCACTAAAATATTGTGGTAAAGGGGGCTCCACTTCATTTCATTGTAGATAGAGGCAACCATAAGAACCTAATATCAACAGAGGTCGTCAAGCATCTAGACATGTCAATGAGACCACACCCGCATATATACACCATTGGCTACCTTCACCAAGGAATAAATCTCTACGTCAGCCAACAATGTCGTCTACCCTACGACATCAAGCCCTTCAAAGACACAGTATTGTGTGATATTTTTCCCCTTGAATGTTTTGATGTTCTTTTAGGTCATCCATATGTGGAAGTGACATGCTATGTATGATTCTAGACCCCATAGTTCTATTATTACTTTGGGTACACAATTGTACAGGATACTAGAGGTAGCGTCGTCTACCACTAGTTTTTTAATATCTACTCAGCGATGTAGTAAGGTCATTTCACATACCGAGAAGTTTGTCATCCTTGTGATATGTGCTCACAGCAAGAAGAAGGTCACTGCCACATCTTTGACCTCTACATAGAGCCTCTATTTGTAGCAAAATCAAGTGGACACGATCATGGAAGAGTACAGAGACATCTTCTCCACACCCACTAGGGTATTGACAAATTTCCATGTCAAGAATCCAATTGATCTAACCCCTCATGCACCTCTTACTAATGGACCAATCAATCATTGCTTGTTGATGGAAAATGATGAAATAAAGCATCAGATCCAAGAGATGCTTCAAAAGGGGCACATACGACCCAACTCCTCCCCTGGAGGAAACTCGATTGTACTAGTGCAAAATAAAGACGAGACTTGGTGGGTCTGCATTAATTATAGATCATTAAACAAAATCAAAGTCAGGAACTGATACCCAATTCCTTGAATTTATGACCTTCTTAACCAACTCAATGGGGAAAGTTCTTCAACAAGATTGACCTAAATTTTGGCGACCACCAGGTTCCCATCGAACCGACTAATGTATGGAAGACAACTTTCAAGTCTAAATAAGGTCTCTTCGAATGGATGGTCATTCACTTTAGCTTAACAAATGCACCAACAACTTTCATGAGGTTGATGGATGATGTGTTTAGACCCTTCACCAACTCTTTTGTGGTGGTATATCTAGAGGACATCCTCATATTCAACAAAACTTGGGAGGAGAACATGCAGTATATCCAACAAGTTTTGAGCACTCTGCAGCAAAAGCTATATGCCAACCTGGAAAAATTATCCTTTGTCATGGACAAGGTCCAATACTTGGGATACATTGTTGATGATCATGGGGTACATGTGGATCCAGTTAATATCTATGTCATATGTGACTGCCCATCCCTGACCACATTAAATGAGCTTCATAGCTTCTCGGGACTTGCCAACTGATCTAAAGCATTACTTGTGCTCAACTCTAGTAGTTTGCTTACTCGATCTGCAACAACCATTCGATATTGAGAATGATTGCTTCGACTATGTTGTAGGAACATTTCTCACGCATAACAATCATCTAGTATCATACCATAGTGAGACACTCTTAGATACCACTCGTAAATACCCCACCTATGACAAGGAAATCAATTCCATTGTGCAAGCATGTTGTCAATGAAAACATTACATTCTGGGAAAGGATACAATCATCCACATTGATCACAAGCCTTTGCAGTTCGTACAAACATAGGGGAAGTTTCAAAACAACCACCATCAAAAGTGGTCCACATACTTGTAACAGTTCCATCTCAACATCAAGTTTATGACATGGAGCACAAATCGTGTTGCTGATGTTGAAATATTGTAACTGCAAAGAGTATTCTATTTATTATTGAGTCATTATTCATTATATCAATCCCCTTTTGTGGATTGATTATGTCGGGCATTGTAATTGACCAAATCCCCTTTTGTGGATTGGTCAAACCCTAATTGTATTATGCAAATTAAGAAGTCGACCCACATGCCTAATTAAAGTGGTTTTAACCACTAAGAAGACAAGTCGACCCTACATAATGAAGATACACCTTTCCAATGCCTACCAACTAGTATAAATAAAGGACGATAGCGCCTCATTATCTCACTCACTCATTCACTCATCAAGTGCGCAATTTTGGTAGCTGCATTTGGGAGAAGAAGGAAGAGAGAGGCAAATTTATCAGTTTTGGGCATTCTGTATTGTTTTTATTTTATTGTCTTGGCATTGTATTGGCTATCTATATTAAGGAAGTTTTTGTTGGGTTTTCTCCCCCATGAGGGTCTCCCAGGATAAATGTTGTGTATCATGTATTTTTTTTTTCTCAATGATTCTACCTATGCTATTTTTATCTAGTAAATTGAAAAGAAACCTAATAATAGCTCAAAAATTAACATGGTTTCAGAGCTAAGTGAAAGAGATCACCTCTCGATAAGAAAAAACATCACTATTCTCATACAAGAAAATTAGGGCTTTTTGTTGGAGAGGAATTTTTGCCTAAAAACCATCTAGAAAAGTGTGTCCTACCCTAGTGAATCTTTTGGAAGCTGCAAAACAAATTTTTAGTGGACAAAGCCTCTGAAAGGTCAAACCCTAGTTTTTGACTAGTACCAAAAAACTAGAAGTACCAAAAAACTAGAAACCAAAAAAACCAGGAAACCAGAACCAGCACAAGAAGTACTAGTCCAAATTTCCATAAGCTCAGTTTAAAGGGGTAAAATTTGGATTTTCATAAATCTGACTACATGAGCTTAATCACCTTAGCTCAACACATCTAGCCTTGGATTAGAATTTCAAAATTTGAAGTTTGAAGTACTAGTTGCAGTATACGTTGCAGTTACAACTGCAGTCCTAGTTGCAGTGAAAGATTTTGTAAAGTGTTGGACAACCTTAAAGTTGAAACGCCTATGAATTTTTGAAGGTTTGTTACCTATCACCTCGGCTACTGGATGGTACCACCACCCATCGATACTATCAGACGTATGTACTTACATATGTTTCAACTATATTATTCTAAGGGGTACTTGTAGGAGAAAGGATCTCATATCATAGATCCGGAAGGATCTCATATCCAACATACTCAGAAGAATGATGCAACCCAGGTTTGATTATTCTGATATGCATTCATTGGTTATGACATTATTTTGATCTAGGTTGCATGTTGAAGCTATGACCATCATACTAAACTTTGGTCAAAAATTAAAGTCAAGGTATTAGATTGATTAAAGTTGAGATCATAGAGTTTATTCTCTAACCCAACTTTATGTCAAGATAGCATATTTTTTTAGTACAAAAGATAGGTTGAAGAAATCACTTTTCATCTTGAGTGAAGGAAACTTGGAAGAAAAGCAACACACTCATTCTTGAGAACAACACTCCAGGTTCAAGGTTTTATTAATTAAGTTGATAAGATTCAAAGTTGCATGTGACAATTTGATAACTAACCCATTACAAGTAAACACTATAGTTGAGATACCAATATTTGAAAAGTATTATACTCGATAGCATGTGAGCATATTGAGATAAATGATTAATGTAATAATTTACCAAGATACAACTAACATATCCTCTAGAAGAAACTTCTTGTGTTGGTTCCAGGTTACCATGGAGGAATGTTTGATCATAACAATAGAAGAGTGTTGATCTCATTTTGTATTTTATTTCTTACCTTTGATCTTTTTTCCAGGCATATCATAAGTGATATCTTTGAAGGAGATATTGTGACGATTATTCACACTATTATTTTATTACTACTATCAAAATAGTATTATTCTTTCTTGTTGTTTTGTTGACCTTAGTTTAGGTCACATGTGATAACCCTAAGGAATATATAGTGAAAGTTACAGAAGGAAACATATTATATGAGACATGAAGTATACTACCCAAGTCATGTACATGATGATATACATCCATGTACCAAAGAAGATGAAGAAGAAGATATTTTTTAGATGCAGAGTATCTCATATGGATATTGATTGTAAGGAGAAAAAGGATCCAAAGCTGACCAAACATTAGAAAAAGAACTCACATTAAACTTGTTCAAAAGACAATGAAGCCACCTTCACAAGAAGCAAAATTCACTTAAATTATGACTCAACTTTTTATATTTAGACTTGGTATTAAACACCAAGTACACCTTGTAAGAGATGATGAAGTCCTTGTAGACTCAGAAAAAATCAAGAGTATGCCTGATCTCATAAAGGATCAGATGAAGAGACAACTTCCAAGAATGGGAGAAAGATTCCATGAAAATACTAGATCGTAGCTTCATAAACTTCTAGGAGATATGAAATCTCCAGGGAAGATTCCCTTGTTTCAGTAACAGAGAAGGAAGTCGGTAAGAAAGACTAGGATATGGATTTTTATGTGAGACTAAAAGAGAAGTCAGTATCGACTTCCAATATTGATCTAATAGATCAAGCATGTTGTATATGTACAAAGCTTGATGTGTGTCCAGAGGATTCTCCCAGCAAGAGGGAGAAGACTATGACGAGAAACTTACTCTAGTAATTGAAGAAATAGTTCTAGTATTCATGAAGACAACCAGAACAACCATTATTCATATATAATATGAGATGCATGGGGACCAATCCCCATATTTAAAATTGAGTGGCAGTTGGTGCAATACATTAGTTGGGTTTGTGGAGAAATGACTACAATAAAAGATAGAGTTACGTCCATAAAAGAAAAAGAGATACATTCAATATCAGTTATTGAGCCACTCTTAGTTTCAGAAGAAGTTGTTTCCATAATGGAGTAGAGGAGTTACTCACATATTTCAGTAGTCAGAGTGAGAATGGAGCAACCATTATCAACTTCACAACAGTTGTAGGTGTCAATTCCTAGTTCCAGAAGGAACAATTGCAGAAAGAGGAAAGGACATACTCTGAGATAGTGAGACAGATAGTTCTTTGCAGAGAGCTCATAGAGCTAGCACATGATTGTGAAGATTGAGTTTCAGCTGAGAAAGTGTACTAGATTGGTACAATGTAATATGAAAATTCGGTTTGAAATTGAAGATAGAAAGACTCAGGTCTACATGTGGAGGAAGGCTCTATACAGGTTTAAGCAAGCTCCTAGAGCTTGATATGGAAGAATCAATAGTTTCTTGACGAGCTTGGGATTTACCAAGAGTAAAGTTGATTCTCACTTTTACCTCAAGGTTATGAATGATGATCCAGTGACGTTTCTACCATATGTAGATGATGTATTCTTGAAAATATGAAGAAAATCTCATCACAGATTGCAGAAGAAGCTCACTACAAAGTTTGATGAAAGACCTAATGCATTATTACTTAGGTCTCGAAGTTTGACATAGGCCAGAGAAGATCTTCATTAACCAAGGGAAGTGTGTAGTTGAAATACTGGAGAGGTTTTATATATTGGAGTGTAAATCCATGAACACACCCATGGAAACAAAGTTGAAGCTCCTAGTTGATACTTAATCAGAATTGGTTGATGCTACATTGTACAGTCAGATTATTGGTTTGGTGATGTATCTAACAAATACCAAGCCAGAGATATGTTTTTCCTTGTGTTAATATCTGGTAGAACCCAAACGTGTTCACCTTGATGATGAAAAAAATGTGATGAGATGCCTTAAGGGTACATTGGGTTTTTGTCTTTGTTATACTAGAGATCATCACTTTCGACTGAGTGGTTATACCAATTCATATTGGGTTGGAAATGTCTCTGACATAAAGAGAACCTCATGATGTTGTTTTAGTCTGGGGTCAACCATGATATCATGGCAGAGTAGGAAGCAATTAAGTATTTCTCTTAGCACAGCATAAGAGGAATATATTTCAGCATGTTCCGCTAGTGGTGAGGCCATATGGTTTCAGATGTTGTTGACAGATCTACTTGATCTGGAGATGGAAGCCACTGTGATCCTATGTGTTAACCATAGTTGTATAAAAATGATGTGTTCCATGATCAATCAAAGCACATATAGATCCTGTATCACTTGATTCATGATATGGTGCAGAGAGGAGCCATAAAGCTCCATTATGTTGGCATGAATGAATAGGTTGTTGATGTGCTGACTAAGCCTCTATCTTGGGAAAAGTTTAAGAAATTTCGAGAAAATCTTGGTGAAGTCCAAAAGGACATCCCTCAAAAGGGGGAGTAGTGTTGATGCCAGCCTAGTGGTGAACATTTCCATCTCTTGCTAATGTTGTTGTGATGCCATCTGAGTGCTGAATATTTCCAGCTTCATGTTGGTGTTGTTGATATGCCAGCCTCATGCTAAATATTTTCAGCTTCGTGCTGATGTTGTTGAGATGCCATCATCATGCTGATTTTGTTGAGATGCCAACATCATGCTGAAGATTTCCAGTTTCGTCCTGATGTTGTTGAGATGCCAACCTCATGCTAAATATTTCCATCTTTGTGTTGATTCTATTGAGATGATAGCCTCATGTTGAATATTTCCAAATTTGTTTTGATATTGTTGAGATGCTAGCTTTGTGCTGAAGATTTCTAAATTCATGTTGATGTTGATGAGATGCCAACTTCATGCTGAAGATTTCTAGCTTAGTGTTGATGTTGATGAGATGCCATCTTCATGCTGAAGATTTCCAGCTTAGTGTTGATGTTGATGATGATCCAACCTTCATGCTGTGATGTGTTTGTTGTTGATGTTGCATCATCCTCATGTTGTTATTGATGATGATGATGTATTATTGTTATACTAATCCATGTTGATGTAGATGCAGATGCAGATGATTTCATTCCATCTCCTTGTTATGGATGATGATATTGATGATGAGAAAAAGTTTTGATGATTTATAGATATGCCAATCAGTGTTCCAGATGTTATTGATGTTGTTTCCCTCTCTCTCTCTCTCTCTCTCTCTCTTGATGATGTTGTATAATACCCTTGTTGTTAAGGGGGAATGTTGAAATATTGTAACTAAAAAGAGTATTCTATTTATTATTGAGTCATTATTCATTATATCAACCGCCTTTTGCGGATTGATCATGTCGGATTGACCAAATCCCCTTTTGCGGATTGGTAAAACCCTAATTGTATTATGCAAATTAAGAAGTCATCCCCTAGGCCTAATTAAAGTGGTTTTAACCACTAATAAGAAAAGTTGGCCATGCTCAGTGAAGAGACACCTTTCCAATGCCTTCCAACTAGTATAAATAAAGGAGGATAGCGCCTCATTATCTCACTCACTCATTCACTCATCAAGTGCATAAATTTTGTAGATGCAGTTGGGAGAAGAAGGAAGGGAGAGACATATTACTCAGTGTTGGATATTCTCTAGTGTTTTGGTTTATTTTCTTGTCATTGTAATGGCTATATATATTAAGGAAGTTTTTGTTGGGTTTTCTCCCCCATGAGGGTTTCTCAAGATAAATGTTATTTATCTTGTGATTTTGTTTCTCTTAATGATCCTACCTAGACTATTGTTATCTATTAAATTGAAAATAAACGTAATAATAACTCAAAACTTAATAATAATAATAATAACGCAAGCATCTTGTTATGGATGATGATATTGATGATGAGAAAAAGTTTTGATGATTTATAGATATGCCAATCAGTGTTCTAGATGTTATTGATGTTGTTTGCCTCTCTCTCTCTCTCTCTCTCTTGATGATGTTGTATAATACCCTTGTTGTTAAGGGGGAATGTTGAAATATTGTAACTAAAAAGAGTACTCTATTTATTATTGAGTCATTATTCATTATATCAACCACCTTTTGTGGATTGATCATGTCGGATTGACCAAATCCCCTTTTGCAGATTGGTAAAACCCTAATTGTATTATGCAAATTAAGAAGTCAGCCCCTAGGCCTAATTAAAGTGGTTTTAACCACTAATAAGACAACTCGGCCATGCCCAGTGAAGAGACACCTTTCCAATGCCTTCCAGCTAGTATAAATAAAGGAGGCTAGCACCTCATTATCTCACTCACTCATTCACTCATCAAGTGCATAAATTTCATAGATGCAGTTGGGAGAAGAAGGAAGGGATAGACAAATTGCTCAGTGTTGGATATTATCTAGTGTTTTGGTTTATTTTCTTGTCATTGTAATGGCTATATATATTAAGGAATTTTTTGCTGGGTTTTCTCCCCCATGAGGGTTTCTCAAGATAAATGTTGTTTATCTTGTGATTGTGTTTCTCTTAATGATCCTACCTAGACTATTGTTATCTATTAAATTGAAAATAAACGTAATAATAACTCAAAACGTAATAATAATAACGCAAGGGCTTCCTCAGTCAACCTCTTGTTGCTGCACTCACCACTGTTCTCCATTCTTATGGGAATGACGCATCTGAGTGGCCCCAACATTATCAGCGTGACCTTGACTTGGCCACCACCTATCAATTCTTGGGTACATGCACGAATGTCGCCAATTTTCACATTCAAGGTGGACTATTATGCCATCTGGGCCACCTTTGTGTTCCCACAAGTGAGAATGCAAAGATTATTTGGGAGGCTCACTAAAATAAGATGGCATGACATTTTAGCATGGAGAAAATTGTGGTCATTCTACAAAAGCATTTTTATGAGCCAAAACTTCAACAGGACGTCAGCAAGTATTTAAGACATTGCACTGCTTGTGTCATTTCCAATCCAACCATCAAAAAGTGAGGCTTACACACCCCTCTTCCTACTCCTAAGAGGCCGCGAGAATCGATCTCGATGGATTAAATGTTTGGTCTTTCGTCCACCAATCAAGGAAATGATTATGTATTTGTGGTGGTTTATCAGTTTTTGAAGATGGTCATTCTCACAACCTGCAAGAAGAGAATCACATCGGCAGATACTGCCAAGCTCTCCTTCAAATGAGTCTGGGTGCATTTTGGTATACCACATACCATCATATTAGATTAGGACAACATGTTCCTCAACACATTTTGGCCGAGTCTCCCGTCAGTGTTGGACACTAAGCTCACTAAATCCACTTCCTTCCATCCCTGAATCGATGTCCAAACAAAGGTCATCAATAAGATGATCATGCAGATCCTGCACATGTATAACTCTAAGCATATGCATACATGGGATGAGAATCTTTCCTATTTTCAACACAAATACAACAAGGCTCTCCATAGCTCCACCAACCATAGCCCATTTCAGGTGGGGCTCAAATTCCAACCCTTGGGTCCCATTGATGTTGCACAACCTCTTGCAACCACACAGGTAGAATATTCCCATGTTCATTTTGAGGCCGAAAAATCCACTATATTCATTAAGATGATTTAACACATCCACCAATAGGTACATGATATTTTGCAAAAAGATAATGCTAAGTTAAAGCAACACCATGATCAAGACTTGGTACTACACAAGTTTTAGGTGGGAGACAAGGTATGGTTACATTTGTAGAAAGAGCGCCTTACAGGGCCCCATAGGAAGCTTTATCCACTTCTCTATGGGCATTATACTATCACCAAGGATGCGGGTGAGAATGATTTTGTGCTCAACACTCCCCCCTTCCTTGGCTTAAACCCAGTGTTCAATGTGGACCTTCTTCGACCATATTTTCCACCATTATTGGACACCTTAGAGATCGCAGAACAATTGACATCGACATAGTTCAACCCTCACTGCAAGGAACATGATTCCACTGATCAGATACTAGACAAATAGGTCAACGGAACTTGCTAGTAGAGGATTGAACTTTATTGGGTTATCAAGACAGGCCAGCTCTTGCATCAAGGAAAGTGGCTCACCTAGGGCCAAATTCAATAGAAATTTCCTCACCCAATGGAGAAACTCAACGCAATGGAGACCATAGATTCCTAAGGGGGGAGGATTGATCTAGGTGGATATTGGTGGCCACCCACCTATTCAAACTAGCTCATCTTGACAGTTTTTAGTTCAGCACGTTTCTTTGTAATGATGATATTTCTTTATAATTATGGGTTGTGCACTTATGGGGCTGTTCTAAATCCCTACATAGGATCTGGGTGGATATTGGTGGCCACCCACCTATTCCAATTAGCTTATTTTGGAATTTTTCATGTTAGTACATATTTTTGTACTTCCAGGTTCATTTTGGGGCCCTAAGCAATGTTTTTTTTTTCTTGCCATAGTCAAACTATAAATGAAGTCAGAGTTTGATGGCATAATGTGCATTTCTTGAAAGCACCTTTCCAATGGGCTATCAAATTTCTAAAACGAGTGTCATATGAAAAAGTTACAACCTGGGGAAGTTGAGGTACCAACTTACCCATCAAGGCTCACATAACTTTTGGTGATTCATCTCCTAAGTGCAACAATACAGAATACCAAATCAAAACTTGTTTCCTCAATATCTAACCAGCGTGAAAATTGCCCATTTGATTTCAGCTATCACAAGACGTCTACAATTGTTGATTTTCATTTCCATAGAGGTATACATTCAGAAGGACCTAGAGTCACTTGGACAAATTAATGAAAGTGGTGAAGCCTTGGATTCTCTTCCATCGACTTCCCAAGCTGATATTTCTGCAACAACCACCACAAGGATGAAGTCAATCCACGAACCCATTAAACAAGAGAACGCCATTAAAAATTTGTACAATTTGGTGATAGATGATGTAGAAGCTAAAATCATTCGCGTACATGGAAAAGTTGGATCGGGAAAACCTATGCTTTTGATAAGACTCTTCTAGTGCGAAAAGGTGTGTAATCACTTTAGTGATGGTCTATTTCTTTGGCTCAATGTTTCTCGGAATTCGTATTTTCCATTTCTTACGAATGAACTTTGTAGACAAATAGCCATACAAAATGATCTATATTTCCATCGAGAACGGAATGAAGAATATTTAAAAAGATGGTTAAATTAGAGGATGCAATAGAATAGGAAAATTGCGTTATTATTAGATATGTATGCGGAGACGATGATAAATTATTGAAGGGATTAGGTTCATGAGGGGACGGTGAGAAATTATTGAAGGGATGGAGAGCACTACCTTTATTCCTAGAACAAGAAAGGATGGAATGAAATACATTTTCTATGTACATGATAGAAGGATTGTGGCGGATACATCTCTCGAGGGAGATAGAAGGGTCATTTTTTCACCCTCCATTGATGCAACTACTTTTTCTTACACTGTAGCTTGGGAATTTTCCTTTGTATCTGAATCTATTCATAGCTTTGCATATGGTCACACACCCCAGGTTCTTGATGAGATACTATGGGTACATGGGTGGTTCAAATCTTTTTCAAGGGCTAGTGAAGGGAATGTGCTAAAAAAATCCCTACCCATGTAGTGTGAGGATATATTTTCAGTGACATCAAAAGTGAATGAACTACAAAAGAGACTCACTAGCATCAACACACTTTTAGAATTTGAAGTGGATGGCATTATAGGAAGGGAAAGTCTATTGGGTTCACAATATGCATAGTTGGGAAGGAAAACTAAATTCTATTGGAAACATAGTATGTAATGTTAGAGACTGTTATGCACATTGTTACACAATTCCAGGTAGATATCAACCGACATCGGTTGAGTAAACAAATCCATAAGAACCCATCCTTTAAAAATGTGTATCTTGATTCACTTGTTTCTCTCCATTGGTGAACATGAATTTTCACTAGGAAGCAGAAATAGGAACGTGTGAAAAACAAGAGTTTATGATGGAACCATGGAACAAGTATGTTGAAACACCGACCACGTAACCCTACATGACATGTGTCAAAATGGCTTCGATATGAGGTCAAATATGCCAAATAGGACCTCAAAGTTGAATATTAGGATAAAAACCAAACGATATTGAATTTTGTTAGAACTTTGGGTTAACTTCCTAAGAGACTTATGTAAAATAGGAAAATGGGTTCATACAGTAAACAAGGGGAGCTGTAGAGCAGCAAGCCCCTTCCTTTTTGGGGAAAGAGAAACGAGAGGCAATAGGAAATCAGACACAAGGATTGTTGAGAAACAAGGTTTAGTTTGGCTTGTCTGAGTGCCCTGGTTTTAGTAGTGTTAATGTCTTGTTTTAGTAGTGTCAATGTTTCTTTTTTGGCTTCTCTAAGCGCTCAGGTTTTAATAGTGTCAATGTTTTTTTTTGTTTTTTTGGTTGCTCGGTTTTAGTAGTGTTAATGTCTTGTTTTAGTAGTGTCAATGTTTCTTTTTTGGCTTCTCTAAGCGCTCAGGTTTTAATAGTGTCAATGTTTTTTTTTGTTTTTTTGGTTGCTCTGAGTGCCCGGGTTTTAGTAGTGTAATTGTCTTTTTTGTCTTTTCTCTTTTCCATGTTTAGGATATGTTTTGGTTACAACTATGTTTATTCTAAGTGTTTATGAACACTAACATGGTAGGAAAACACAGTTACTAATATTGTTAGACAACAACATACAATTAACTGATAAATAACAAACAATTGTAAATCCAATGATTGTTTTATAATGTTATATGAATTTCTATTATTTTATTTTTATTTTTAATAAAATATTATGTTAAGAGATCATTAGTTGTAAATACTATTTAAATCTAAGCACTCTTATTATATGTCCCGTACTAGGAAGCATTATTACTTTCTCTAGGAAGCATTGATCCACTTGATGATGTTTGTTAACCAACCCCAGTTGGAGTTGACTTAGAACCATCACCATAGGCATAGGTGCTTTAGTGATCCATATCCAGATCGATACCCAGCATCAACAGCACAAACAAAGGAATAGGAAAAGGTAGCTTAAGGGCCAGGTGAAAAAGAACCAAATATCCAAGATAGGATTTTTAAATAACTGCTCGATCAGGCCTAAGAATCGGGTGTCGGCTATTCGTTTCTCCAACAATTGCATTCATGTCTTATGGTTCACTCTATCGAAGCACTCTCGGACATCTCCATATTAATGACACTTTCTTCTTCAAGAGAAAACAATAACACAAATAGTAGTTGGCACAATGGTGTTAGGTTTATCACGAGTTGACTTCTTGGTCTGGTGTTCTCATGATCAAATTGGATGGGATTGGATTCCAATGCAAATAGATAGCCCACTGCCCCTATTTTCGGATCAAGGATTAAAATATTGGGATTATAATGCGTTGTTGATTAATTGGTTGTATTAAATATCCTTTTCAATTCGTTCATTCAATTTGTTTAAGATGGAAACTTAATGATTAAACATTGATGTTTAAAAGTTATCATAGGATGACAATTTCAATCTACCAGCAAAGCAACATGGTGCACAATGTTATGATTTCAATTATTGTAATTAGTTTTATCATTATACTAACAAACATAGATAATGCTAGACTCCATAACAAGATTAAAAGGAGATTAAAAGGTATAAACAAAGAATAAGAGAAACTAAAAACATAAGACTGGCATTATTTTAACCTCTATTTTGAGTAAAAAATTACAAGTACGAGTAAAAATTGAGTAAAAAGTTACAAGTGCACAACTAAACATGTTATTAAAGGATTTTTGTAAATGTTAATTGCATATATGGTTAAAGATAATCTTGGTATTATTTTAACACCAATTTTTGAGTAAAAAATTACAAGTGTGAGTTAAAATTGAATAAAAAATTAAAAGTGTACCACTAAACTTGCTATTAAAGTATTTTTAGGATTTTTGTATTGTTTGTCTACTACAAGTTAATTGTATATATGGTTTAAATTTATATTAAAAGTTTTTTTTAAGATTTTTATGATCAGAATAAGTGGCTTGTATTTTGATAGTCGTATTACTAGCACAGTCACATAACATAATTGTGGTTAATCAACGTCGAAAGATTGATAAGATGAAAAGAATTCTTAAAAGAATAGGCAATCAGTTAGCTATCAAAGTAATTTTTAAATATGATTAGGTAAATGTAAAAAAGTAAACACATAAACGGATGTCTTTATAAAAGCTAGGAAGTTAATGATTGAAATCACAACCATTTATTTTGTGTGACTACTAAGAATATTCCAGCCATATTTAATCTTGTCCATAGAAAACTTATTAACCAGTAAACCCCTATTAAATCTGCCCATTGTCAATAAGTATACGCCTAATTAAGTTGGCTATCAGAATACAAGCCACATTCCACTCATCTTTTGGTGTATCACTAAGTTGGCTCTTCTCTTTGGCTATCCTGGCCCCTAGACTTTAAGAAAGATTTATAGATGCATATTTGAAACCGGTTGATCGCACAGAGATGGAGAGGCAGAGGGGGGTGAAAGCACAATAGGCACATCATCCAAGATCTGGCATCGTAGCAATAGTGAATGAACATGCATCTTGAATGGAGTATGGGTTATTTTTATGCCTATGGGATCAAAATAAGGTTAGACTATCAATTCAACTAATCCTTTGACAACGGAATAGCTGAAAGTTATCCAAGTTCAAATCCAGTTACAGAGGTTATTTGCAGTGAAATAAAAAAGTTCTTCTTACAGTTACTAAGGAAAATTTGATTACTAAGGTAAAGTTGATAAATGAGGTCCGAAGGGAAGACGCATCCTTTTTCAACTGACATCGCAATCATGGTATGCCTGAAACAAATTATCTCATTGGTTACAAATCTACTTTCAAGTTTTGTAAATACTCTTGTTTAACTCTTAGTTTTTTTCTTGAATCAATTTGTTTGGGCTCTTCCATCAAATATATGAGATGCATAATCACAAAAATTATGTTTCCGCCAAGAAACAATGTGCAACCCTAGACAGTGAATTGATGGAATGACCCCTTCACTGGCATCGACTAGTGTCCTACTTCTCCGATACCCTGGGTCCGAGCTCTACAAGAGAAAGTTTCGGTGGCAATCCCTTCAGCCTTACCTGTACCTGGCCGCATGCATGTCCATTCATACCCTAGCTTCATCAGAGGCGCGATATGCTTCCATTTGGTACATCGCAAGAGACATGGGTACCCATTTGAAATTTTTTTGTCTATTGCTTCGGGTACCTATTTTCATCTATAGGAATTGACATTGACAACATTCAGTGAAAAAAATTTGCAAACTTAAATTTTATTAGTATGAAAAAACAGACAAAATACCTATTTGAGATTTTATTAGTATGAAAAAACAGACAAAATACCTATTTTCAAATGCTTTTTCTTGCTTCAAAGCTCCAATTGCTGCACCCAGTGGCCTGGTTCAGATGTCAAATGTTGGGATACCTCATATTGCCTCATATTCGGTTGGTTAATGCAAAATTCTTTTCATATGGTTCTTTTTACAGATTCTCTACTTATCTATGCCAACTAGATGAATAAAGTTGGGGAAATTCTGAGCCCAAAAATGGAACGATTTTGCTTGCAAGCCCTATGACCAGATGAAATCAACAAATGAAAGATCAAGGCCTTTCGAGTAGACAAAGGTTGGAGCAGAGGTGCAGAGGTTGGAAAGGGGGAGAAGAAGGGGTTTAATAGAGCAAATTGGTTTGTGACAACAAGTTGAAAAGTCTAATAGAGGTGGTTAGTGGAAAGAGGAACATCTTGCAAAAAAATTGTGACAACGAGTTAAATTCTAGCGAACGCGAGTAGTGGCAAGATGAACATCTTGGAAAAGGTAGAGTGGATAGGAAAAGGGATGAAAAAAACTTCGAGTTGTCCTAACTTCAAGTTGCAGAGGACAAACTTCCATTTCTCCATTGTTCCTTTTACTTTATTAGCCTGTGGGTTCTTGCATGTAAATAACTGTGGGATCTTGCATGTAAATAACAGTTGGACAAAGAAATCGTAGAGGGTGTCGAAGGATCCTGCATCCAAACTACAGGGTATCTCTCAAGGCATACAAACTATAGGGTATCTCCCAAAGCATAAGTAAGTAAGGAGTACAAGCTAGTTCAGAATGGGGGTTTTAAGTAAATATAAATTTGCTTACAAAGTGGACTTCAAATACCACTTTACCACTTGGTGATTAGTTACCACTTGGTGATTAGCATCCATGCAGGGTGAACACTTAGCGATTAGCATCCATGCACTAAAACCATTACAGAGTGAAAAAATAAAATTTAAACATTTAATGTCACGATTTAATGTTAACATGAAAATCTAGCATTAATCTAGTTTAAGAGGAGTAAAATAAATACATGAATCATTTCCTAAGTTTTAAACCCAATCTTTGCCTCTTGCCTCGATATGAGGCCAAATAAGAGGAATAAAATCTTGATTGGATGAGATAAAGTCCATTGAGATGTTAATTGGACGAGATAAACCCAATCTTTGCCTCTTGCCTCGATATGAGGCCAAATAAGAGGAATAAAATCTTGATTGGATGAGATAAAGTCCATTGAGATGTTAATTGGACGAGATAAAGCGTCTTATATATCTTAAGGGAAAAACTTAGGTTAAAAGTTAACAGATACATCGATTTACGAGAAAATTTCAGCGTACCGATTTCTAATAGTCCCTGCAGACAAAGGCAGGGACTAATAAGACCTCATATTCTTAACAATTAGGAATAAAACCTCCGCTCAAAAGAAAGGTTGGTGCATGCAAGTCCAAGCATTTAATACTTTGAGTTAAAACTTCTTGTATATTGATAAACCTTGGCTTTGATTTCTGCCTCAACTAATGCAAAATGGAAAATTGATTTAACTACTACTACCAATAATGTATTAATAATAAATTTAAGAAGCCACACTTGGCAATGTCCAAGCGAGATATTTGCATGAACCTGATCAGCTGGCAGCCACATAACCTCACAGGGTCCAACATCCCATCCTCCACTTCATGGCATGGATACATAGGGCACTCCCCAACGAATTCACTTCTGTAAATATTCTAACTCACAATCGGTTTCATAGAGGGTGTCCACCCAGACGCAGAGGATGACGGAGACCCACTGCGCAGAGAACCACAAATTTTGTTTGCTGAGATTTACCCACCCATATTCAGGGAAATGTAACATCGCTAATTCGAGGTCGTCCCTCTGTGTTTTCTCCCACTAACACGACGGATGGAAATTTCTTTTTTTATGCAGATTGGCGTGGTGCATATGGATTTCGATACCTTGATGTGCCCTGTTATCTTCTTGATGTCATCTCGTTGCATGGATTGTACCATGAAGTCTTCAGCTCCTTCATATAAACAGCTGCACATAGTTTGACAACATCGTTAAATATACTCGAGGAAATTCTTTCCACTCATGTAGATACTACATACTATATTTTCACAGCCTTGAGTGGAGGTTAGTTTCGCTTGTCATTGATATTTTCTCAATATGTCAGACAATTAATTGTGATAGTGGTTATTTTACTGTTTACAGTTAGTTGCCATAGTTTTATCTAGAGTTGAGCGAGTTAGGGTTCACAAATAGTAATATTGTATGAGACTGCCTGGTGGCAGTTCAAATTATTTTGATAATAAGAACTTTGATCTGTTTTTCCGAGAAGGTCTATCAGCAAATCAATAATATAAACCAGACTAACAAATGTTGGTGTCGTTTCCATTTCGTGGAAGTGCTCGGATCGGACACCTCTCTATATCGACAAACAAACGAAGACAAAGGTTAGCTTGCTTAGTTAGCCGAAACAGTTATGTTGATTTCGTTATTAGGTAAGTAATTACGCTGAAACAGTTGAAAGGCGTATACTTATTGACAATGGGCACAATTAATGATCTTTTAACTTTATTTAACCTTAAACCCTAATCTGATGGCTATGCATTGAAGATGCTGGCATATTCTTAGTCGTCCTCCAAAATCAATGGGTCAGATTTATTGTTCATAACTTTCTTGCATTTATCAAGACATCAGTTAACATGTTTAATTTTTAACATTTACCTAATCACATTAAAAAATTACTGTAAGGATATGTAATTGCCAGACCTTTCAGCGTTCTCAGCCAGACCTTCTTAACAGACCTTTCAGCGTTCTCAGCCACGAGTTAGCGGCTGTGCTAGTGATAGAATCATGAAATTAGTGTGAAAGAAGGGTTGTGCCTGCATACCCTCGTAAGCTCAAGTTCTAACCGACGGAACTTCATGTTGCGGTGAAGCGACTAAATAAGACGAACCAGATCCAACTAATTCTTAAATACAACCATGGTTTAAAAACAAATCACTGCTTCATGTAAAATTAATCATAAATTATATAAAGATCAAATTTAAACAAAGATGTAAAAGATGAAATGAGGTTCTCTTTCCCATGATAAAAAAATTAAATAATGATTTATGAATAAATTAGGAATAATTTAAGAAACCTATCTCCATAAAACACAAAACACATAGGTGGTTGTGAGTTATAAAATACATGTTAAGCATGAATGTTGAAAGTTGGGTAGGGTAAAAAATATCCCTCAAATGTGCGCCAGCTCTAAAACGTTTTCTAAAATCCGTGCTAATGATATAGGTATTCCTGCACAACAATGCACACATCGTTCATCAATGATTTCAAAGCTCCATAGTCAAAGATGATCACGGAATCACATAAAAACCATGAGTCTCCAAATGAAATCAATTATAAAAACGTTTATGGTCTTCGAAGAAGCCATTCACTGTCTCATCGATAAAACTCATACAATAAAGCAGAAACACTTCATTTTACAAATCTCCCAAATAGTAAACCCGTGATGTAGCCGTATGCAGAGAATAAATACACTTACTGTTTATTCTGTAATCTATAGTGGAAATGAGATTTTCAATAACTTAAGTAGTTACTGTTCTAATTTTGTTCCATTCGCTAACTATATGTTATCAATAATGAATTTATAGGTTTAGTGGTCGGGGAAAAACATTATGATGTAAAACTACACACCATTAATATAAACGAGTGAACGAGGATAAATGGGGATTGACATGTTCTTTGTTTTTCAAATACTCTTCAGTCAATCTTTGCAAGGAGTCGTGGACTGAATCGGGGTGTAGGGCGCCCCTCGCCCTCTTTCTCTCGGGCGCCATCAATGCTATGCCGTTCATTCTAATTGTAACATCGTACCTTGCCTGAGCACTTCATTCAGTAAAGTAGCATAGGAAGCAACCCCGCTACCTCGCCTAACTTTACCTTCCTGTTTAATAGCCATAGTAGCTCATTCCCAATCCACCAGTTAGAGGTGAAGCAATGGAATGTGATCGCTTTCCTTTTTTAGAACTCATTCAGGAGAATGGGGACCTCATTTTCGAGCTAGCGTCGGAAGAACGCTCCTAGTTTCATATTCTCCAACAACAGTAAAGGTAAGGGAAATCGTTTCATCATTTTTCTCTCGTGGTGATACTTCCAAACACTTCCAACGTCAATGTTGGACGAGGCAGGTGTCCTGGGGATGGGAAATAGTAGGCTGTGGAATCAAAGATAGTTTTTGTTTCACCTATTGAAGTGCCCATTTCAGCATCATAGCCATCAGCGGAAGCATCACTTTTTGGTGTTGCTAGCCATGGCTATGGATCTTGAACTGCATCTGGATCATTTGGAACTGGAGCTCGCTCTATAAATAAAGACAAACTGGATCTCTTTTCTATGCAGGCTAGCGGTTTTCCGTGAAGCGCTCTTCTTCCGTGCCTTTTGAGTGAGAAGTAATGTTTGTTTGTCTATGCGTGGTGTATGTCAAATTAACGTCTGAGAGCCAGATCGCAAGAGACCGCAGAGTAGAGAGGGAAATATAGTCAAGCTTCCATTGTTGCTGCAGTTCAGGCCATTCTCCTCTTCTTCTTTCTCTTCATCCTCCCACTTCCCAACGTCGTTGTTGCTGCAATTCAGGCCATTCTCCTATTCTTACTCTTCATCCTCTCGCTTCCCAACATCGTTATTGCTGCAATTCAGGCCATTCTCCTCCTCATCTTTCTCTTCATCCTCCCGCTTCTCAACGCTGGTCTGTGCAAGAAAATCCTCCACCGACGCGGCCTCAGTTGTAGTGAGGAGGCAGTGATAAGGTGCATGCAGGTAGATCTCCATGGGGACAGTCATAGATTGGAACAATAGTACAAGAAACGACAACACATGCATGATTGCAATGACATGAAAACCATTTCCTCCGCCACCTGTTCCTGGTAGTCAGCGTTCTCTCCAGTCGAGGCTGCCCAACATTCTAGTCAAGACTACACAGGTTGCATAACATTCCAGTTGAGAATGCACAACATTAATGGGCTGACGACATCCCGCCGCCACCCCCGGTCTCCCGTATATGATGCAACGTCAGGGTAATAAAATTTAGCCTTCAACAATGTTTTAATGCCTCGAGGACTGTACGACCAAGTAATGAAAATTGCCCAAAACATTATTTCCTTGCTATGGTAGAGAAATAATAAATTAGCACAGCCGCAAACTCGCGGTTGGGAACGTCTAAAGTTATTAGTTGAAAACGCTTGTCATAAAATTTTTGTGGTAATCTGTAATCCGTGTGTGGTAATATGAAACATTTGGTTGTATGGTTTAATTCTACTTAATTATTTAAACTTGGCAATTACATTTCTTTATAGTGATTTTTTAATGTGATTAGGTAAATGTTAAAAAGTAAACATGTTAACAGTAAATCTGATATAGAAGGCCTTTCAACTTAAATATAGATTTAATGTATTAATACTTTATTAATGTATCAATATTTTATTAATATAAGAATATTGTATTATTTGTATTAATACTTTAATCTAATAATATAATAATGTATTATTATTTTCTAATTATATAGAAGACTCAAATACTTGTTGAAAATTTGTTGTAAAATAGCCAGTGGTCTTATATTTTATTTCACATTAATACTTTTTAATGTATTCATTCATTCAAAGATTTTAAAAGAAAAAATAGTCGTTTCTAATTAAAAAAAAATGAATAGTTAAAAAAATTGAAATAGTCATCTCTATTAATACTTTTTATGACTATCTAAACTTTTACCATAAAAATTGGACAAATGGATAATAAGACAACTAATTATGTATTATATTAAGTGGTTGATAATGAGGCTTATTAGATTTTGTTGAAAATTTGATGTATAATAATCATGTCTATGTTGAGATTTAGTTCTATAGTATAATTTTTGTTAAAGGTATTTGCATGTTTGTGTGGACTATTTTAATTCGTTATAAAATGGTGAAAAAACACATTTTAATAAAGTGGAAAACTAATTATTTATTGAATTTATTAAATTTGGTTAAAAAATTGTTATATAAATTTTATTTACAAAAGTGTACAACTAATTATTTATTAAGTGCACAATTAATTATTTATTAAATTTTGTTAAAAAAATGTTATATAAACTTTGTTGAAATCTTTTAATAATTCTTTATAAAATGGTGAAAACACATTTTAATAAAGTGTACACCTAATTATTTATTGAATTTAGTAAATTCTGTTAAAAAATTGTTATATAAATTTTGCTAATATTAAATTTTGTTGAATTTTTTTTTATAAAGTGAATTTTAATTTCACATTAATAATTATCAACATTTTATTTCCTTAAATATACCTTCTTATATGTTAATCTATTTTGAATTTTAATGAAACAATAACATCTTCTTTCCTTAAATATACCTTCTTATAGATTAAGCTACTTTGGATTGTAATAAAATAATAAAAATTACCAAATAAATAATAATATAATATTTTTTTAAATGAAACACATGAATAACAATATAGTGTAACATTGAAATTTAAAATAATATGATCACAACGAAAATAAAAGCTTTAAACCTGATTTTGTCCTAGTGATATTTTATCGCTGATCGCACACTTGCTAAAATTTGATTTAAAGCTCCTTAATATTTAACCACACAAGGCACTTTCATAGAAAAATCGAGGCCAAACTGCGCCACAAATAATCCTGCTTAAATTAAGGGGGTAAAATAAATACACTCTCGGATATCAAATATTTTATGTTATAGAGGGTACCAAAAGATACCAAACTACGTCGTCCATGTAACTCTGATCCGAAATCGATTATTGCCATTTTACTGGCCCCGTTATGTGGTCCCCATTCTTGTGGAATTTTCGCACAGGTCAACAAATTTATTTTAAATTCCCCGTTATGGGGTCCCCATTCTTGTGGAATTTTCCCACAGGTCAACAAATTTATTTTAAATTCTCTACCACTCACAATGACAACATTTTCTTATCTTATTCGGACAAACTAAGCTTCTGGCAATCCCAATTATTTGAAATTCTTTACCACTGAATATGTTGTCTTATCTTATTCTGACAAACTAAGCTTCTGTGAATCCCATGGCGGCTTTAAATAGCAGACGCTTCTACATTCCTTCCAACAATACAGTGTAGTGTGCGCAATATGGATTTTCCTTATTTTCCTTTGTCCTTCCCTGTCATGGTAGCCGATGGAGGTGCTGCCACAACAGCTATTGTTGGGTTAGTCTTCTCTTTCTTCTTCATATGGCTATTGCACAAGAGAAGGATTAACGCCAGATTGCCGCCGGGACCCTTTCCATGGCCGATCATCGGGAATCTTCACCAATTGATACTGCCTGCTCACCATTCTCTTAAAGACCTTGCTGACAAATATGGCCCCATTTTCTTGCTGCGCTTAGGATCTGTCCCTACCGTCGTCGTTTCTTCTTCTGAGATGGCCAAACACTTTCTCAGAACTCATGATTTAATATTTGCCAGCAGACCTCCAACCTCCGCCGGGAAATACATATTTTTCAATTCTAAGGATGTGGCCTTCTCTCAGTATGGAGATCATTGGAGGCAAATGAGAAAAATATGCGTGTTAGAACTGCTCAATGCGAAAAGGATGGAATCCTTCAAGCACGTGCGAGAGGAAGAGGTATCTCTCACGATCCGTTCCATTTGGGAGAAGATCGAGAGCGGCACGACTGCGGTGAATGTGAGCAAGGCCATGTCTACTTTAGCCTCGAATATAGTTTGGCAGATACTGGCCAGGAGGAAATTTACGGACGATGATTTGGGTGGCGAATTCAAAGGGTTTCAGGATCTGTTGGTAGAGCTGGAAACTATGGCGGGAGCTTTTAACATTGGAGACTTTATTCCTTGCTTGGATTGGTTTGATTGGCAAGGTATGAAGCGGCGCATGAAGAAAATCCATAAAACATTTGATGAATTCGCTGAGAAAATAATAGACGACCACGTTGCTGATCGCATGGCCGCGGCCTCGAACGGCCAGAAAGAGGAAGAGCCTCATGTTAAAGATTTCGTCGATATGCTGCTCCAGATGGCCGAGGCCGACACCAAAATCACACGGGAAGCCATCAAGGCTGTTGTTCTTGTATGCCTCTCCGGCCGCGCCCATTCCATTATTCTTTATGATCCTCATTCTTAAACTGAGATCAATCAATATTTTGCATTATTTGTATTTGTACTTGTGCAGGACATGTTCTCGGCTGGGGTGGAGACGACATCAACTACGTTAGAATGGGCAATGAGTGAGCTGATCAGACATCCCAATGTAATGAAGAGTTTGCAGGAAGAAATCGAATGGGTAGTCGGAAAACATCGCAAAACGAATGAGTCCGATCTGGCAAGCATGAAATACCTTCAATGCGTAGTGAAAGAGACACTACGATTATACCCAGCTGCGCCGCTAGCGATTCCTCATGAATCTGCAGAGGCAGTGACAGTAGGAGGATACTATGTACCTAAGAAAACAAGAGTAATAGTGAATCTGTGGGCTATAGGAAGGGATCCCGACGTGTGGGGGGCAGATGCTTCCGAATTCAAGCCGGAGAGATTCATGGAGGACGAACATATCAATTTAGCAGATCCATCAGACTTCAGTATGATACCGTTCGGGGCAGGAAGGAGACGATGCCCGGGGGCTCCCATGGTTATTCCCACGCTTGAGCTTGCATTGGCTCAGCTGACCCAAATTTTTGATTGGGGAATTGAAGGTGGTCCGTCCCTACTGGATATGAAGGAAGCGGGTGGTTTGACGATTTCAAGGCAAGTTCCTCTCTGTGCCTATCCAAGGTTGAGGGTAAGCTTTCCACTACATACTGGGGATGAAGCGTAGGAGGAAGTGGCTTTCCAATTATTGCTAGAAATGCTTTCAATACTTTTATCTAAATTTGTGTATGCCAATTGTGTTGCCTTTGGACCTTCTGTTCTAAGTATCATGTCAAGATGAGATTAGCCCTGTATTTTTTATTATAAATATTAATAAGACTATTTTCTGCTGTATGGAGTTATCACTAGCACAGTCACAAACTCGTGGCTGGTGAATGACTAAAAGTTTTGGTTGTTTAAGAAAATGAAACTGAAACGGGTTATAAAATGAAACTTGATCATAAAATGAAAAACCAAACTTAAATTTACTCAGACTAGTAAATTGGTAAATATTAAATGGTTAATCTCTTCATGTAACAAAACCTTAATCTTTATTAAGCTTAAAAATTTACCACACAACTTTCATAGTTGAAAATATTTAAATACTTCATAAACCTTACACACTATTCTGAATTAATTTGAAATCAAATTTATATTTAACACAAATCTTTTTGATAATTTATAAACAACATTAATTTGAAATCAAATTTATATGTAACACGAATCTTTTTGATAATTTGTAACACCCCGCACAGTTACGACTTACAATATGTCACAATTTTTTCCTTTTAGTACTATGTTTGGAAATTAAAACATCAATCTAAACAAGGCGCACTAGTAAACATTGGCATAACATATCATAGGCCACTTTACAACCAAGATGCAATAGTAGTTATTCGTGGTGTGAATCCCGATCCGAAAGTGCAATCACTTGTCAAAAACTTGCATTTCGGGCAAAAGACCAAAACCTAAAGCTATTAACATTACAATAAGATTCGGTGCACGTAAGGTGTTTAACCTCTACATCAATCATCCGTTAATAAATTTAAGGGTGCAAATAAAGGTGGTTAATCCATTATTCACTGGTGCAGTTGAAAAAATTACTAACCCATCATTCGTTAATACATTAATGACCCGAGTGAGGGTTGTGAACTTATCATTTAATCGGATTCCAAATGCGCAAAGCCTAAAATCTATAACTCAATTTAATACAACAATCCATTGCCCAAGAAACTCTAATTACTAAATCTATTATATGATGACATAAGGGAATGTGCAAAGGTAAAAATTCATTATTTTTAGGCATCTAAGCAACTTCAATCACTCAAAACATCTTTTATATTCTATGGTGCCAATAATCTAACCACTTAGTTCATTATTACCTCAACATTCATTCTAAGGCTCACTGAAATCGATTACATGGCATGGCGTAAGCAATTTTAAAACCCATCATACATTAGCATAAGTAGTCAAGTCAGCAATTCTTAAGGGCACAAAAAATCATTTGCATACCATCATTTTCAGAAACTCTTACTAGACAAAACAATCAAAATTACTAAACCATCATTACTAATTAAACCATAATTACTAACTAAATTACTAACCATAATTACTAACTATAATTAATAACAATAAAAAATTACAAAACCATACTGTGTCAACAATTCTTAAGGGCCCTCCTTACTAACTTATAATTACATTAATTTTTTAGACATTAATTTCATAGTAATTTCATTATAACTATCACAACAGCAAAATATTCCAGCCATATTTAATCCTGGCCATAGAAAACTTATTAAACACTGAACCCCTGTTAAATCTGCCCATTGTCAATAGATGTAAGTTTTTCTCGACGTAATTACAATTAATTATACACAATAATTTCATTATAATTATAGAGAGTAATTTTCTTATAAAAATGCACAATAATTTCATATAATTATGGAACTGAGGCATCTTTGTCAAAGTAAATGACCATGAGCAGCGCGAGCTATACTCCTGCGGGTCGTCGAGCTCTGAAAGCGCTGGACTTGAATGTTTGACATTAACCAAGAGTCTGCAAGGAGGTAAATAAGCACATGAATCTGAGGAAACGACATGCCCAATGCATAGAAGTCTGGGGAAGAGGAAATGTCTGAGCATTAAAACATTGTGCTCCCAAAAGACAAAATCATTGGGAAGAATATGAGATTTTCTGTGTATTAAAATCTTGTGCTCTCAAAAGACAAAATCACTAGGATACTCTGAATCTCTGGGCATTAAAATGATGGTAAAGAAATGAGTTGTAGAGGTAAAGGAATTACCCAAAATCATTGGTAAGTATAAGAGTCGAAGAGTTAAAGGAATTACCCAAATCGTTGGTAAATATAAGAGTTGAAGAATAAAGGAATTACCCAAAATAGTTGGTAAAGATGCGAGATCTAATTGCTGGTAAATATAAGAGTTGAAGAGGTAAAGGAATTACCCAAAATCCCTGGTAAATACAAGAGTTGAACAGGTAAAGGAATTACCCAAAATTGTTGGTAAAGATGCGAGATCAAATCGCTGGTAAATATAAGAGTTGAAGAGGTAAAGCAATTACCCAAAATCGTTGGTAAATATAAGAGTCGAAGAGTTAAAGGAATTACCCAAATCTCTGCGTATTAAAACGCTGGTAAATGCCCGAATTCGCAGAAGAAGCGTGCATGTGCCATGCAAAGTTTGAGGCCGTGTTTGGATAAGATAAGAAGAGGTGAAGCATTGAGGTTTAAACAGTCAATGTAGAGGTTAATCGCACAGGAATTGTTTTTTTCCAGAAGCTGTGGTAAAATTGTGAGGCGACATCAGTGGCTGTGTATGAACGGTTTTATGTAAAACTCCATATCTCTCTGCTCGCATGCTAGGAAATCCAAATTTCATGTTGAGTGGGAGCACTAGAAATAAAACAAAAGCACCTCTAGGTCCAACGATGAGGGACGGGTTAAGGGGTGTGTAAAAATAAAATCCAATGACGCAAAGATAAGATTTAGATTTACATGTTGAGCAACATCCATCGTAAGGCAGAGATCTTCATTAAAGGGCTCCTCGGAAAGAAGTAAAAGCAGAGGTGGTGTCCCTCTTCAAAAACGTTGAGAGAAAAAGAAAATCGTTGGGTGATATGAGGTAATTTCTCAGATCAATGATGAAGATGCCCGGATATTAAGGCAGACTAGTCGTGGTGTAAGGACGAAAAACGCCGACAAACAAATAAAATTAAGAGCTTGGGTTGCCACGGAGAATACGAAATAGCTTAGGCAATGAACCATCCATTTAAAGTCCAGCGCGAGGGTTTGCCAAGGAGAGAAAACTAACAATAAACCATGCAAAAACCACAAGGCTTGGAGAATTTCTCATGGAGAACGAATACAAGACAAATTCATTGCATCTACACGATTAAATTAATTCTCCACAAAATTAAATCCCTGAATAAGATTTCAAAATGCATATGCAATAGAATCCAAAACATTTAATTCGAAAAATAATGAAATCAACAGAGTTTAGGATTATCGTAACCTAGACGAAGAATCCAACGTCGATATTTCGCGCTTGCACTCCCTCCTGACTCTTGCTTGCTAACTGTGAAGACCTCACGAGTACCTCCAAACCAACGCTAGGAGTACTCTTCTTTCCTCTTAGCCCCCCGAGCCACAAAGGGGACACACACACAATCAAAGAAAATTCTAGCTCCTAGTTCTCCTCGCAAGGTCGAGCTACCACTTCCTATCGAGTTGGGCATCCTAATTCCCTCAAGTAAAATCAGTCAAAAAAAATATCAGCAACATAACCTTATGGCTACCAGTCGTGATCCATTTACCTCCCCGTCCATTTGTTTTACTCCCCGTCCATTTGTTTTATAGAGTTTGTTTAGTGACCTTTCCATTTGCACATTAAATTAGTTTTATTAAAAATTTATTAGGAAATATTCTCCCTCGTATGCACTAAAAGACATACTACGTGCTCCAAGGGTGCCACTCTCCTTTGGACTGATTTTGGTAGATGTCTAACCCTTGGAGTCAAAACTCTATCAGATGACCTTGTGAGAGACTAAGGGCCTCTAAGGAATAAGGAGCCTACCTTATTGCGTGCCCCTTAGAATCATTATGAGTGACTATCACAATCTTCCCTCATGACATCATGGGTCTCTCGAACTAGGTAATCACTAACCTACAATTCAAGTCGCTGCGAGAGTGCTAGTAGGATGTGGCAAGGCTGCTGCCACACCTACCCCTCAATATCTCTGGTAGTCATGCATGGCCTATTCCAAATGTGAGTCTTATTAGCAAGATATCGTCATCCTGCATTCATCATGAAACATGTTAGTGATCCATAATCAACATCATAATATACCAATCATATGTCACATATGCAATAAAAAAATGCTCAAACCATAAACAATCCACTCCCTAACTCTATCTGGAGTCCAAGGAGGTCCATTGATGCCATTGACATCCTCAATCAGTCTCGAGTCTTGCAAACTTGTCAGAAACCATTCAATAGCACATGTCGATACAAATATAATCAAATACATATAATCATATCCAGAACATCATCATAATCCATAAGTAAAACAAACAATCATATAATGAACTAGATCACTTCCATGCAAGTGTCCTCAAAGAACAAGTCACGTCATGTGTGTGCAAGAGAGGGATGCTACATAATTTATAAACAACACTGAATCTAAATAGATTTGATATCCCAATAACATTTAAATAAATTTAAATTTAATTTTATACATTTATTTATTTATATGTAATTATTAAATTAAATTTATTTATTTATACATAATTACATCTAAATGCGTACATCTATTGGAAATGGACACATTTAATGATATTTTAATGATAAATTCCAATAGTATGGTTATCAATTGAAGATGTTGGCATATTTTTCATTGTGCTTCCAAATCAATGAATGAGATCTCATGTTCATAAATCTATTAACCTGTTTACTTTTTAACATTTACGTAATGAATTCCACCCTTTAAAGAAAATCGTGGAAATTGTAATGAATTTCATCGTTCAAAGGAAATCGTGGTGAGTGTCTCCTTAGTCTTGATAATTCTATCAACATATTCCAGCTCAAAATAAAAGTATTTGTAATTTAGAAAAAAACAGTTCGATCACATTTTATTGAAATTCATAAAAATTTATATAAACAAGCGATACTATTTATGGTTTAGTAAATTAATAAGACTTTAGGAAGATTATTTAAAATCTTCTTTTCTATGAAAAATAATTTGTGCTCCAATAATAAAATAATTTTTATTTGTTTGTTAAAACTCTAGGACTTAATATAAAATCTTTGATGTCATTTATGTTATGGATTTGAAATTGGGTCCAATTAATCAATTTTTTAATGACCAATTTAAATTGAGTGGTTTGCATATTTTGATGTTTTAGGGTTAAGATTATTAATAATATATTAATTAATAAAGTTAGGGTTATTAAAGTTTATGTTAATGTATTAACTAATAATATATTAATTATTAATAGATTTAACGTTAGTGTTATTAATATTATATTATAGTAAAAATTGATTAATATTAGATTATATTATTAATATTAGGAATTAATTTAATATCATCCATTAACTATATTAATATTTATTATTAATATAAATGATTAATTGTTATTAATATTAATGAATAGTAATAATAACTATTAATATTACTAATAATATTTTAATGACTCATAACTAATAGTCATTAGTAATACTATTGATAAAGTATTATTAATAATTAAATAATTATTATACATAATACATGAGTATTTTTTAATTAATAATAATAATTATATTATTATTTATTATTAATATACATAATTAACTATATTTTTCAATGGGTATTTTAGGTATGTAACATAAATACTCTTTATATACTAATTATTAATTAATATTAATAATTAAGGATGTCAACAAGCAATGTATTAATAATATATTAACATCCATGGTTATTAGGATTAGGGTTATGTTTATTAGAGTTAGTGTTAGGGCCATATTAAAGTTAGGGTTATTCCTATTAAAATAGGGGTATGGTTATTTTTATTAGGGTTTCTTTTATAATAACAATAAAATGATTTGAATTCAATTTAAATAATAATAATAATAATTTAATTTTAATTCATTAAATTGTAAATATATTTAACACTATAAATTTCTAAATGTACTTAATCTTGAGAAAGATTGTAAATTGTAAAGGATGATTTGCTATCAATGTTCTTAGAACAAGTATAAATCAAGTAGATTTACTATCAATATCCTTAGACAAGTATAATTCATAATCTACAAAGTTCAAGATGATTTCCTATCGATATCTTTAGAACAATTAAAAATCATCATCTATAAAGTTAAAGATGATTTTCTATCATTGTCCTTAAAACAAGTATGATTCTATGTTTCCTTCAATATAATATATCACATCAGTTCAACGTTCCTATCTTTGTGACAAAGGAAACACTTCATTAAATTATTTTTTAACTTACCCAAAACTTCATTTTTGTAATGTCTCGAACATAAACCAACCTTGTCATGTGAAAAACATAACCTAACCTTGCAATGCGATGAACAAAATCAAATGTTCTAACATGATGAACATAGTAATGTTGCAATGTGATGAACATAGTAGCATCACAATATTACAAACATAGTAACGTTGCAATGTGACGACCATTGCCTTGCCATTGTAATTTGACAAACATAGCCCCGTTGTGGTAATATGATGAACATAACCATATTCTCAGAATATTACAAACATGGTAGTGTCACATGACAAGCATAGTAACGTCGCAATGTGACGTTACATTTACCTATCATAGTAATGTGACAAACATAGCCCCTTCATCATGTTGTGATGAACATCGCCATATTCTCATAATGTGAAAAACAGAGACTCGTCATCACGATATGATGAACATGTCCTCATCATTACCACGTGATGAAAACCACCGTGTCACAATGTGATGAACATTTCCTCATGATTGCAATGTGACGAGCATAACCCTGTTGTCGTAGTGTGACAATCATAGCCATATTGTTATAATGTGACAAACATAGCCTCATTGTCGCAAAATGATGAACATAGCCTCATCATCGCAATGTGACGAAAATAGCCCCATCATTCTAATGTGATGAACGTAGACATAATATTGCATTGTGACAAACATGGTATCACCAAATTCTGACAAGCATAACACCAACGCAATTGATGAACATACCATGTCGTCGTAATGTGATGAGAATTGTCCTATCCTCACAATGTGATGAACATAGGTATATTATCGCAATGTGATGAACAATGCATCATCAATGCAATATGATGCAAATATCTTGATGTCATAATGTGAGAAACATTTTGAAATGTCATCATCTGTCAAACATAACCCATTGTCATAATGTGATGTATGCAATCTATTGTATTATTGTGACAAACATAGCCCAATATTGCAAAGAGATGACCTATTTCAATGCAAAAATGTGTTTGTAATGTGTTTATGATGTGTTTAATTCATTTTTTTATATGTTACATTTGATTCATTATATTTATGATGTTTTTATATTTATGTTGATTTTTTAATTACCTCTCATCCAACATAAATTATATGTGTTTATTATGTGTTTAACTCAT
>JZKD02S1675768.1:650922-661421 GCA_000966675.3 Picea glauca
TATATGATGGATTTAATGATGTATTTAATTAATTATATATGGTACATCACATGACAAGCATAGTAGCGTCACAATGTGATGAACATAGACTCATCATTACAATGTGATGATAATTTCCATATCATCCTAATGTGTCGAACGTAGCCATAATGTTGCATTCTGACAAACATGGTATCGTCACATTCTGACTAGCGTAGCAACGTCGCAATGTGATGAACATACCCTTTGGTAGAATGTGATGAGAATTTGCCCGCAATCACAATGTGATGAACATAGCCATATGTTTTCAATGTGACAAACTTAGCCTCATCATCGCAACGTGATGAACAATGCATCGTCATCAAAATTCGATGGAAATATCTCAACGTCGTAATGTGATAAACATTTCAAAATATCGCAGTGTGTCAAACATTACCCATTGTCGCAATGTGAAGTATGCAACCCAATGTCTCATTGTGATAAACATAGCCCAATATTGCAAAGAGAGGACCATTTACCAATGTCACAATGTAATAAGCATAACCCACTGCCAAAATGTGACAAACCTATTCCACCACAATAATGTGTTTGTAATGCGTTTATGATGTGTTTTAATTCATTTTTTTAATATGTTTCATTTAATTCATTATATAATTATATATATATATATATATTTATGTTGAACTTTTAAATATGTCTCATCCAACATAAATTATATGCGTTTAATTCATTATATATGTGTTTATTTTCGGATGTCGCAGTGTGATGAACATAACCCACTATCGGACTATGAAAAACCTATTCCAATGCCATAATGTGACAAACAAAATACCTTCATCATAATTTGATGACAATAACCATATGATGTCACGGGACAAACAAAAGTTGATGTCACAATGTGACGAAAGTAGTCCGATGTCGCAATGTGATGAACAAAACACGATCATCATTGCAATATTGTAGTGCCATAGTAAACTATGGTTAAAAATAATAAATATGGCCAATCATAATCATATCCACATGGTCAACCAAGGTTATCCATGAGCATGGTCAACCATAAAAAAGGAGGGTCAACCATGGTCATGGTCAACCACACTAAACCATGGTGAAGGACAACCATAATTAACCATAGTCAACCTTTCATTCCCAAAGTCAACTAATATCTACCAAAGTTAATCATTGTCATGGTCATCCATACTTAACCATCATAATTATCAATTAATGTATTACTGTATTAATACTTTAATAACGTATTGCTACTTTAAAAATATATTTATTAATGTATTATTACATTAGAATTGTATTACTAGGTCAATGTATTACTACTTTTTTAATGTATTATTAATGTGTTACTTTATCATTGTATTAATATTTTTTTAATGCTTTAATGTATTCCTACTTTAGTAATGTATTTATCTATAAATTGATTAAATTAATACATTATAGTATACATTAATGTATTAATGTTCTTTACAGTCATGACAATAAGAAACCATGATCTCATGGTCAACCAAAATTAACCATGGTCATTTTGAATAAATGTATTAACTCATTAATACTTTAATAATGCATTACTACTTTAATAATGTATTATTAATGTGTTACATTATTATTATATTAATACTTTAGCATTGCATTAATTAATAATGTGTAATGTATTAATACTTTAATTTATACAATTTGTAACATCCTACTCTGGCGCACTAAGCAAACTTATTCTTTGAGGACACTTGCTCACAAGTGATCTGGATTATTATGTTATTAAAACATTTGATTTTGATTATGAGGTGTTATGGGTTGATGACATGTTGTTTTACTGCATTGACATAGACAGGGTCTATTGACTTGGTTTTAAGTGTGCGGGACTTTGGACCTCGAGGATGCAGAGGCATCGATGGAACCCCTTGGACTCTCGATCGAGTCAGGGAGTGTACCATTGGGGTTTGATTGTTTTACTATGATATTAGTGCATCTGATTAGATGATATGATATGGATATATTTTGACATGATTCGTTGATGATGCAGGCTGACGATAGCTTGCCGACCAAACCCGCATGTGGATTAAACGGGTCACGCATGACTACCAGAGATGTTGAGGGATAGGTTTGGACAGTAGCCCTGCCACAACCTACTAGCACTCCCGTTGTGGCTCAAACTGTAACGTTTACCTATTTTGAGAGGACCCACGACGCAGTGAGGACGGGCTACGATAGTCGCTCATGATGATTGTAAGGGGTGTGAAATAAGGTGGGGGCCTTATTCCTTAGAGGCCCTTAGTCTCCCACAAGTTCACCTGGCAAAGTATTGACTCCAGGGGTTTTTGATGTCTACCAAGTTAGTCAAGAGGCGAGTGACACCCTTGGAGCACATGGTGCATCCTGAAGGGCACGTCGCATAAGAAAAATGGAAAGAGGCGAGTGGCACCCTTGGAGCACGTAGTGCGTTCTGAAGGGCAGGTCGCACAAGGGAAACAAATTAAGGCGAGTGGCACCCTTGGAGCACCTAGTGCGTCCTAAAGGGCACGTCGCGTTGTTGGTGATAAATGAATGAACCTATATGGCCTTAGGATGAATAACATGTTAAGAATTTTTAAAAACAAATTCCCTAATACAATGTCGCCCAGTATGAAAATTTAAGGTCTAAGTCTAAATTATGCTAGTGGTAAAATTTTATCTATCTATTTAAAAATAAATAAAAAATAAAAAACACCATAAATAATAATTATACTCTTCTTTAAATCTTGTAATAATAAGGGGGTAAGCAATTTAAATGATTCATAAAAATCTGTTAGGGTAAAATTTAAAAAAAGGGAAAAACATTGTTTTATTATTTATGATAATTTAAAATTATTAACTAAAAAGGGAAAAAGGAAAAAGCGAGTTAGTTTCTACACCTACCAATTTGAGTCCTAAATGAAAAGGGGAAAGAGGGAAATCTAAAATATTTAGGAAACTAGGAAAAGAGGGAAACATAAGAAGAAAAGGGAAACCCAAGGGAAAAAGCAGAAAGTCGAACTTGGTAAGGTATCCACCATTAAGAACTTTCTAATTTAAAACTGAACTAGCAAATTGATAATGGGGAAAGTCATTAAAACCTGTAAGAGAGTTTGGGGACACATAGGAGCGATTCTAGGAGTAACTCTAGGTGGGTGAGGGAAATAAGGGAATTTAATTAATTAAATAAATAAATTTGCGAAGGAATGAAGGGGATGGGTGACACTTGTACGGGGAGGAATTTTTAGGATTTAATTTTTAAAAACTTAATTAAATGAGATTTTAAGAAAGTAAGGGACTTTGAAACTCTATATAATGAAGGGAGGATAAGGATGAAAGATCTCTTCTATTTTCCTAATGCTACGCTGCAAAAATCTCTACTTCGATGACTTATCTTGTGGGAGTTGCGATACCCAGCTTGGTGAGGAGTGGTAGCTCGGCCTTGCAAGGCGAGCTGGGAGCTAGTTGAATCTCTGGATAGTGTTTGTGGCCCCTTTGCGTCTTGGGGGGCTAAGGGGGAAGAAGAGTACCCCTAGCATTGGCTAGGAAGCACTGGTGAAGTCTTGTTAGTTAGTAAGTGGGAGTTGCATGGAGTGTGTAGGACGTCACTCAGAGCGGGCAATCAAGCAACGATACACTCTCTTCAGTTTTGTATGGTAAATTGTTGTATGATTTATGCTTGGATCTACATGTTTAATGGAGTAAGTAAACTGATTGTCTAGATTGATGACTGATTTTCTTTCATAGCTTAGATCGATGATTGATTGACTCCCATGGCCTTCATTTCCCCACATGTATTGACATCCTTGTGGTGTTTGATTGTGACCATTGTGGTGGTTTTTCCTATCATCCCTAGCTCATCAGTCCTCACCTAGGAAATTGGCCAAGAACCTGATCTACGGTCGTCGCTTCGGCATTAATAGACCTATGGATCTCAACGCCCTGTCTTTCTGTGCGAGGATGATGAGCAAAGGACAAACCTATCAGCCGTCTACCTCCGTTGTTGTCCTTGGATAATTGGATCCTTTCGGTTCTCTTACTGTTGTCTGCAATTTGTATTGGTATTCTAGCAATGGAAAAACAAATTGATTCATGTCTACATTTTGCATTTGTATTCTGGCAATGGAAAAATGAATTGATTCATGTCTGCATTTTGTATTGGTATTCTGGCAATGGAGAAACGAATTGATTCATGTCTGCATTTTGAATTTGTATTCTAGCAATGGAAAAACGAATTGATTCATGTCTGGATTTTGTATTTGTATTCTGGCAATGGAAAAACGAATTGATTCATGTTTGCATTTTGTATTGGTATTCAGGCAATGTAAAAACAAATTGATTCATGTTTGCATTTGGTATTGGTATCCTTGAAATGGAAAAATGTTTTTTCTTTTAAATGTTGCCAGAGATTGTCATTTTAAATGCCCACATTTTTCTTTCAAATGAGATAGAGATTTCCCTTTAAAATTTCCCACGTTTTTGCTTTCAAATGAGATTGAGTTTGTTGTTTTAAATGCCCACATTTTTCCTTCAAATGAGACCAAGATTGTTGTTTTAATTGCCCACATTTTTTATTTCATATGAGACTGAGTTTACTGTTTTAAATGCCCACTTTTTTGCTTTCAAATGAGACTGAGTTTGTTGTTCTAAATGGCCACATTTTGGCTCTCAAATGAGAATGATTTTGTTGTTTTAAATGCCCACATGTTTGCTTTCAAATGAGACTAAGATTTCCATTTTAAATGCCCACATTTTTTCTTTCCAACGATGGACTGAGTTTTTGTAGGAATCACCCACGAATTTAGCCTTTTAAATCTTAAATTCACTTGCCGGAATGACCACGTTGTTGGTAAATAAAAATTCACTGTGTGCATGTTGAATTCGCCCACCCTTTTTTTGGCTATTCAATTCATAACTGACTTACAGTAATGATCACGATTTTGCCTTCAAACTGTGACTGCATTTTCCCTTGAGTGATGGACTACGTTGATGTTGATTGGATACGTTTGTATTTAATTGTTGAGTTGATTTCGTCTGGGCATGATTGGCCACCATGTGGGCACTGCATTTTTGCTAATTTTGCCACAGTGAATTAAATGGATAACAGTTAGTTAAATGCCTTACTATTGCTAGATTCATTGCTATGTAATGGTCGCATTAAATGCCTTGATTTTTTCTAGCAAATAAAATGGATAACAGTGAGTTAAATGCCTTGTTATTGCTAGATTCATTGTTATGTAATGGTCATATTAATTTCCAGACCAATTGCTACAACAATTTAAATGTCTAGTAGATTCACTATTTGGATTAAATGACACAGCGAGTTAAATGTTAACTAACACCTTAAATGTCTTGCTATTGTTGTATTTCTTGTTATGACAACAGTCATGTAAACTACCTTCTTAGTGTGCTTTTAATTGTCGTGTTAATGGTCATGTAATTGCCTTGTTATTTCTATATTAATTATTAAGTAACCGCTATGTTAATTTCCTTGATAAATTGCTCTAGCCCTACTAATAGTTAGTAGTTTCCTTCTAATATTATTAGATAGTATTGTTAGTTTGGTCAATATAACTAGACTACATGTTGAGATTTAGTTGTTCATAAGTGTTATATAGATAGAATTCTACTTTAAGATCGTAAATGTTGTTATTTAAGTTAATGTTTAGTTGGGTGGAGAATTTGGATTAACATAGACTTGACTGATTAGGTTGTGTTAAAGATTAAAATTTGATTGGTAAGTAAGGAGTGGATTGCAAATTTTAGACTCGCTGGATTGAATTTTAATTAAGGATAAAGGGCATTTATAATTATGGTTTTAGTATTGACCACTTAGATTTGAAAAATTAATTGTATTAACATCTATTTAGCTGAAGCATTATTGTCTAATTGTAACTTGATGTGCCCCGTTAGAATGGAACCCTTGTTAAAATTGAATGTAATCATAGACCGGTTAGACTGGGTGATTGGTGGGGGCGGGGACAATGTCATGTGGGATGGCATCACCCCTTGTCTTATTCCTGTTGTCAACCTTTGTGTGGGGTAGGTATAGTCTCCCAGTCAATATTTGGTTCCTAGCTCATCAGAGTTTTCTTGAGTCTTGGTCCCTTTTGTTTTGCACCAAGGTTATTGATGCATTTGTCACCCAAGGAACGACATCATTCCTAATGAGGGGATCATGATGCACCCTGGGGATAGCGGCAAACGAGATCTTTGTCGGAGTAGGCTATTTTGTGTGAGTGCTAACAAGCATGCAAGTTTCTCTTAGCACAAGGGCTGAACGCCTTCAGGTGTTAGGTCTACGCACCTTGAGGTTTTATTATTTATTCTTCTAGGTCATGATGTTGGGATGGGGGAGTTGTCGCTTAGATTGTAGGCGTGGTCATGTTACGTCAGAATGGTAGTCATCCTCCTTTTTATTTTGCACATGTTTTCCAGTTGTCTTGAGCCAGTGTGTGGTGTCATAGCAACTTGTTGCCTGGACTGTGTGCTAGCGTTCTTCATCAGTGGTGTGATTAAACTATTGTTGTCATCGCCTTCTTGCCTCTTAACTCCTGAAAAAAAAAGATGAAAACAAAAAAAAGCTTCTTCGCTTGTTGTCGTAATGATGGGGTCGATACATATGGTATCAAAGTGGGTTCGACCCATGACTAGGGATCGTTGTGGCTTTCGTTGATATGATTTGATTATAATGTTTCAAATTGAGATGGCTTGTATGTGTGTAGGTAATCATGGTTAGAGGATGCCGTGTAGGAAGATGACAGTGTGTTAGGTGAGTAGGCATGACACCTCTAGTAGCATCCACGCTTGAGGGATATAACCCCCAGGGAGACGAACAGGTTGTTGGGAAGGAGAAGATAGCAGTTGGTGATGTGGTCAGAATGACGAGATATTTTTACTGCATGTCTGAGGCATCGATCAGTTGTTTGGACATAGATGAGGCTAGAGTGCCAACACCCCCTGAGATTCCACCACGTGCTTCAATTAGTACTGGTAGCATTCACCGGGAGCTCGAGAAGGTCAAATTTCCCGAGTTCTTTGGTGCCTCAGACGGTGCAGCTGCCGAGGCATGGTTAGAGAATATGGTGATGTGCTTTGCACTTCTCAATTATACCTCCAACATAAAGTTCCACATGGTGGTCTTCCAATTGAAAGGGAGCACTCTTCTATGGTGGAAGACACTCCTACCACAACTGAACATGGTCGTCGAAGACGTGTCATGAGAACTGTTCAAGGAACGGTTATGAGAGAAATACCTATCAGAGGAATTTATTGATCATTAGCTCAACAAGTTCAATGCCTTATGACAGGGCGGTCGTACAGTGCCCGAGTATGAAGCCCGTTTTATGGAGTTTCGCTGGTATGCTCTACATCTTAACACCGAGAAACTTAAGGTCAACAGGTTCGTGTTCGACCTTAATGACAACATATGTGCCAAGGATAGGATTTTGATGCCTCAAACCTTGCATGATGTCATCTAGAAGGCCCTCATAGTAGAGGAGGAGCTTATCAATGGGGGTCAGACCAAGACTCCTGCAAGACCAGTAAGGCAGGTGTCATCTGGTGCACAATAGCATTAGACACTAGCCAAACATATGCCAGGGTATTGTCGCTTCCAGAGGGGATCCACTTTCACTACACCTCAGCAACTGATGCCTCAACAATGGACACCTTATATGGGACCAGAACATCATCATCAATGTCGACCGCAGCAGTAGTAGTTTAGGCTTGTTCAACAGAACAGACCAGGATTCCAGGCTGATGGGCCGTCATCTTCTACTTCAGGTACCAGGACTACTGGGCCGAAGAAGGGGTATTGGACATGTGGGGTGCCACACTACCAGTGCGACTGCCTTATGGAGAGGACTAGAGCGTCCAGATTAGCTGGACCCACTATCATGCGAGATATGGGAAAGGCCCATCGGATTCATGTAGTGGTGAATAACTGCCAGGCAGAGCATCAGTCGACTGTGCTTGAGATGATACATACCTTTGCTGACTAGACCCTTAGTGTTTTGATAGATCTCGGTGCTACCAAGAGTTTCATTTCTGGTGCAGCATGAAAACGGATTAAGGTAAACGGAGTCGAACATGATGAGTTTAGCTTCGTAGAGATGGTCTTGGGAGCCAAACAAAAGTTTGGAGGAAAGGTTACAGGTTGTATCCTTAACCTGAGAGAGTTTGTCATCAGGTCCAACCTGTACGTCATGATCTTAGGATCTTATGACGTCGTGATCAATATGGATTGGTTGGAATCGCATGAGGCAATACTCAACTGCAAGATGAAACGGTTGAGCTTGTTCGATGATGAGGGACAAATATGTGTGATTGTATGCTAGAACCAGGGAGTTTGCCTGAGGTTCATCTCTTCCTTGCAGCTTCTGAATAGCATGCGCAAGGGGTGCAAACTTTATGCGATCCTTGCATTAAATGAGAAGGGAGTAGCAGAAGGTCTAGAACACCTTCCAGTGGTGAGAGAGTTTGCGGACGTATTTCTAGAGGAGTTACCTGGGATGCCATCGAAGAGGGAATTGGAGTTTACCATAGACTTAAAACCAGGGACTGAACCGATAGGGAGAACGCCTTATTGGATGTCGACCCCAAAGTTACAGGAGTTGAGAATGAAACTAAAGGAATTGTTGGACTTGGGACTGATACATCCAAGTGCGTCACCATGGGGTGTGCCTATTATTTTCATACAAAAGAAGGATGGGTTATGGAGGCTCTGCATTGACTACCATCAATGGAATAAGGACACGCTCAAGAATCAAAATCCATTGCCGAGGATTGATGATCTGTTTGATCAGATGAAGGGTGAGACAGTGTTCTCAAAGATCGATTTGCGATCAGGGTACCAACAGTTATGTATTAAGGAATATGGCATCCCTAAACCACTTTTAAGATGAGGTTTAGACATTACAAGTTTACTATTTTACCATTTGGACTGACAAACGCCCCAGGGGTATTTATGTGTTTGATGAACGGGGTGTTCCGCGAGTACTTGGACAAGTTCAACCAAGTATTTACTGATGATATTTTGATTTACTCTTATACAATGGAGGAGCATGATGAGAACTTTCGCTTAGTACTACAGTGTCTGCAAGAGAACAAATTTTATGGGAAGTTGTCCAAATTTTCATTTTATCAATCAAAGATTCACTACTTAGGGCATGTCATCTCTGGTAAAGGCATCACCATGGATCCAACAAAGGTCGAGGCTATTATGGAATGGCCTACGCTGAAGAATGTACTGGAAGTTCGTAGCTTCATGGGTTTAGTAGGATACTATCGACGGTTCATCAAGGGATTTTCGAAGATAGAAAATCCGATCACGGAATTGCAGAAGAAAAACAAGAAGTTTGTTTGGACCGAGAAATGTGCAGAATCATTTTGGATGCTCAAGGATTTGTTGACATCAACACCGATACTAAAGGTTCCTGACATGGACGTAGACTTCTTGGTATGCATTGACACATCCAAGGAAGGCTTAGCCGGAGTCTTGATGAAAGACGAACGAGTGATCGCTTACGTCTCAAGGAAACTGAGAAGGCATGAGGAGAACTACACAATGCACGATTTGGAGTTGTTAGCCATCATATATGCCTTGAATGTTTGGAGACACTACGTTGTTGGATGAAAATTCAAACTAAAGACTGACCACTATGGACTACAACACATCTTTACGCAAAGAGACCTTTTCACGCGACAACGGCGTTGGTCAGAATTGCTTAGCGAGTACAACTTCGAGATTACTTACATAAAAGGAGTAGTGAACCGAGTGGTAGATGAATCGAGTCGGAGACCACACATCTTTTCAGTGTTGCCTCTTCAAACGAATCTACGTGAAAAGATTCTAACTTTACAGCATGGCGATGACTGGTACAAAGAGGTCGAGGGTTTTATCGAACAAAACACAATGATGGTACCTAGATTTGAAGGATTTTTCATTTGATAGCGATGATTTATTGAGGTTTAAAAATCAGATTTACGTACCACTGAACAACAAGTTGAGGATGTTGATCCTAAGCGCGGCTCATAGAGCCGTCTGCATGGATCACCCGGGAGTCACTAAGATGAGGGAAGACCTTAAACCCTTATTATTCTGGAAGGGATTGAAGGCAGACATAGTCAACTATGTGGCCAAATGTCTAGAATGCCAGCAGGTAAAGGCTGAACATAGACACCTAGCAAGATTACTACAACCACACACTATTCCGGAATCGAATTGGGAGGTTATTTCGATGGATTTTATTGTTGGATTGCCACTGACGACAATGAGACATGACTCAATTTTCGAAGTAGTAGACACTCTGACAAAGAGAGCTCACTTTATTCCTATGCGTACAACATATCAAGATCTTGATATAGCTAGAGTTTTCATCAGTGAGATTGTGAAGCTGCATGGTGTTCTAGGATAAATTTGTGAGTGCGGACACAGACCAATCTCCACAGATCCACCTGGATCTGGAACAAACTGTGACAGAATACTACTCTTTCCCTAGTTCTAAAGTATTGAATGGACAAGA
>JZKD02S1675768.1:661431-689082 GCA_000966675.3 Picea glauca
AATGTCCTTTTCGAAACTTCAAAGCTCTAAAATTCTACAATTTTGATTTTCAAAGTTTGCAATAAAAGAAAAAACAAAAGACTTGAAAGAAAACAAATGGTTTACTTTCCAAGAACAACTTTGATAACAAAGAAAAGAAAATCAAATCATCGATACCAAACAATCGATGAAAACCCCAACCAAAACTTTCAATGATAGTAAAAACACAAAACAAACCAAGGAGTCTCTTAATATAAACGAAAATTGTTCTTTTGAATCAACAATCAATTAAGAAACACCAAAACCTTAACTTTCACTCAATCACTAATCTTTAACCAATCATAACATATTCAACTCCAGTAATCAAAGAGAAGAAAAATGCCGATAGGGGCTAAAGAATGAAAGTCAAGTAATCAAAGCAATAACAAGCTTGAAAAACCCTAGATTAGATCTATGAAGCAAATAGAACAAAAGACATGTAAACCAATGAAATGATAGGTCAAAAAGACTTGAATCAACCCCACTGAGCTATTGGACAAACCAGAACTTGAATTCAAAAACTTTTCAAAAACTGTCCGCAAGCAAGCCTTGGACACAGTGCGGGCAAATAAGATTTCCGCAGTCAAGTTAAGTGCAGATTGCGTACTTTCCGCACTGGACTATGTATGCAAGGTGCGGAAACTCAGACTTTCCGCAGAATGTCAATAGGTACAGTGCGGAAACCTCTGAAAATATGAAAAAATTTTCAAAATCAAGCACAATCTAAATTGGATGGGTAACCCAGAAAGTGTCTCAGGGTATCCTAGAGACTCAGAAGTTTACAAATCAGAAGAAAAAGGCAATAGGAGCAAATGGCCACAAAGAATCAAGAAACCAAAAATAACTAAGGNAATCAATGAAAACCCCAACCAAAACTTTCAATGATAGTAAGAACACCAAACAAACCAAGGAGTCCCTTAATATAAACGAAAATTGTTCTTTTGAAGCAACAATCAATTAAGAAACCCCAAAACCTTAACTTTCACTCAATCACTGATCTTTAACCAATCATAACATATTCAACTCCAGTAATCAAAGAGAAGAAAACTGCCGATAGGGGCTAAAGAATGAAAGTCAAGTAATCAAAGCAATAACAAACTTAAAAAACCCTAGATTAGATCTAGGAAGCAAATAAAGAAAAAATAATGTAAACCAGTGAAATGAAAAGTCAAAATGACTGGAATCAACCTTACTGAGCTATTGGTCAAATCAAAACTTGAATTCGAAAAATTTTCAAACACTATCCGCAGGCAAGCCTTGGACACAGTGCGGGCAAATAAGATTTCCGCAGTCAAGTTAAGTACAGACTGCGTACTTTCCGCACTGGACTATGTATGCAAGGTGCGGAAACTCAGACTTTCCGCAGACTGTGAATAGGTACAGTGCGGAAACCTATGAAAATATGAAAAAAATTTCAAAATCAAGCACAATCTAAATTGGATTGGTAACCCAGAAAGTGTCTCAGGATATCCTAGAGAATCAGCAGTTTACAAATCAGAAGAAAAAGGCAATACGAGCAAATGGCCACAAAGAATCAAGAAACCAAAAATAACTAAGGGATGGTTCCCCAGTATGGTCGCCAATTTTGTTCAAGGATAANGTGCGGAAATCTCTGAAAATATGAAAAAAAATTTAAAACCAAGCACAATCCAAATTGGATTGGTAACCCAGAAGGTGTCTCAGGGTATCCTAGAGACTCAGAGGTTTACAAATCAAAAGAAAAAGGCAATACGAGCAAATGGCCAAAAAGAATCAAGAAACCAAAAATAACTAAGGGATGGTTCCCCAGCGGAGTCGCCAATTTTGTTCTGGGATAAATTCATGAGTGCGGACACAGACCAATCTCCTCAGATCCACCTGGATCTGGAACAAACTGTGACAGAATACTACTCTTTCCCTAGTTCTAAAATATTGAAAGGACAAGAGAAAAAGGATGATGTACTTACTTTAAGAAAGCTCTCCTTTATCTCTGTTGATCCTCGCTCTGCTACGATGCTCTTGCGTCGTCCAATCACAACACAAACCAATCACAGCAAAGAGATTAATATATTCAAAACTCTAGACTATACATGTGATCAAGGAGTCATGTAATAAGATGATATCATCATTATGGGAAAGGGACATATTCNCAAATCACCAATACCAAATAATCAATGAAAACCCCAACCAAAACTTTCAATGATAGTAAGAACACCAAACAAACCAAGGAGTCCCTTAATATAAACAAAAATTGTTCTTTTGAAGAAACAATCAATTAAGAAACACCAAAACCTTAACTTTCACTCAATCACTGATCTTTAACCAATCATAACATATTCAACTCCAGTAATCAAAGAGAAGAAAACTGTCGATAGGGACTAAAGAATGAAAGTCAAGTAATCAAAGCAATAACAAGCTTAAAAAACCCTAGATTAGATCTAGGAAGCAAATAAAGCAAAAATAATGTAAACCAGTGAAATGAAAAGTCAAAATGACTGGAATCAACCTTACTGAGCTATTGATCAAATCAAAACTTGAATTCAAAAAAATTTCAAACACTGTCCGCAGGCAAGCCTTGGACACAGTGCGGGCAAATAAGATTTCCGCAGTCAAGTTAAGTGCAGACTGCGTACTTTCCGCACTAGACTATGTATACAAGGTGCGGAAACTCAGACTTTCCACAGACTGTGAATAGGTATAGGGCGGAAACCTCTGAAAATATGAAAAAAATTTCAAAATCAAGCACAATCTAAATTGGATTGGTAACCCAGAAAGTGTCTCAGGGTATCCTAGAGACTCAGCAGTTTACAAATCAAAAGAAAAAGGCAATACGAGCAAATGGCCACAAAGAATCAAGAAACCAAAAATAACTAAGGGATGGTCCCCAGTGGAGTCGCCAATTTTGTTCTAGGATAAATTCGTGAGTGCGGACACAGACCAATCTCCACAGATCAACCTGGATCTGGAACAAACTGTGACAGAATACTACTCTTTCCCTAGTTCTAAAGTATTGAATGGACAAGAGAAAAAGGATGATGTACTTACTTGTGAAATCTCTCCTTATCTCTGTTGATCCTCTCTCTGCTACGATGCTCTTGCGTCGTCCAATCACAACAACACAAACCAATCACAACAAAAGCATTAATATATTCAAAACTNTAGACTATACATGTGATCAAGGAATCATGTAATAAGATGATATCATCATTATGGGAAAGGGACATACTCATGTATTATGTTAACTGAAAGAAAAGAAATACAACCTGAGCCTTGACGTCGTAGATCTCCTTTCAACAACTTCTAGCTTTGACACACACACATTTGCTCATCATGCATGAAGAACTTCCACTACTTGTGATAACCTTGTGGCTGTCTCTGTTTGCAGCAACATCAATTCTCCATACAACAGTGCACTAATTCTCCAATATCTTACTCTTGCTTATTTGATACTAACCATTCCCATGAATCATCCCTTCAATATATAGGAAAGGATTGTTTGGTTACTTGGATAGAATGTAATCCCAAGATATTTGGAGATTCATGAATTTGCCAACCATTCGAACTCCAACTCATCCTTCTAGAAGATTCCTTCTAGAAGGATCGAGAACTTATCCGTTTTCTCCATTAAGAAACATTTCCGCACCCTGACCATTAACACAGTGTGGAAAGTCCACAGTCAGACTGAATGCAACCTGCGGAAACCAATCATTTCCGCAAGGCAATACATATGCAGCATGCGTACTATCTTCAAAAGAGTGATTCTGAGAAGCTGATAAGTATAAATTTCTTCATGAAAATGATCTTAAAGAAGAGTTAGATCTTCCATCACCATGTCATTATCATGTCATCATCTCGATAACCAAAAACGTGGATAACACATGGCGTGCTTGAGAGGATTATATCTGATCGAGGATCGGTGTTTACTGGACTATTTTGGACGAGTTTCTAGGAGGCCTTGGGAACCCAACTTAACTTTAGTACTGCGTATCACCTGAAGACTGACGTGCAGACCGAACAAATGAACCAGACCTTGGAGGACATGTTGTGCATGTACGTTGTGCACCAACAGAAATGTTGGGAAGAATTCTTACCAGTGGTGGAATTTGCTTATAACAAAAGTTACCAAAGAACCATTAAGATGGTTCCTTTTGAGTTTATTTACAGGCGACCATGTCAAATGCCTTTGAGTTTGGATCGACTTGAGGATAAGGTCTTGGTGGGACCAGAAGAGATCCAAGAAATGGAAGAGAAAATTCAAACGATAAGACAAAGGATTAAAGAAACGCAGGATCAATAGAAGAGTTATGCCAATGCGGACCATGTCGACCATAGTTACAAGGTTGGCGATCAAGTCTTCTTATGGGTTAAACCACATAAGAGTTTGATCAAGTTTGGAAAGGAAGATAAACTCTCTCCTAGGTTCGTGGGACCTTTCATGATTGTGGAGAGAAAGGGGCCCGTGGCCTATTGACTAGCCTTGCTTGATTCTTTGAGGCATATGCATGATGTTTTTCATGTATCTATTTTGAGACATTATATTAATGATCCTACACATGTTATTGATATGATTTCCTTGCAGGTATCGGATGAGGGGGCACTCACGGCTGAGCCGATCCGCATCTTGGATCATCGCATTTGACAGCTATGATGTCGAACTATACATCAGGTCAAGGTCATGTGGGACAACTATAGTTCGCACTCGATGACCTAGGAGGATGCATATGATATGCGCCAACAGTTTGCATTTTTGTTTGATAGATAGAATTATGATACTGTAATACACATTATTTTGGCACTTATACTATGAAACTTTGGGACAAAGTTTAGACCAAGAGGGGGTGTATGTAACATCCCGCTCTGGCATACTAAGTGAACTTATTCTTTGAGGACACTTGCTCGCAAGTGATCCAGATTATTATGCTATTAAAACATTTGATTTTGATTATGAGGCGTTATGGGATGATGACATGTTGTTTTATTGCATTGACATAAACATGTGCTATTGAATTGATTTTGCTGAGTGTGCAGGATTTTGGACCTTGAGGATGCAGAGGCATCGATGGAACCCCTTGGACTCCAGATCGAGTCAGGGAGTGTACCATTTGGGTTTGATTGTTTTACTGTGATATTAGTGCATTTGATTAGATGATATGATATGGATATATTATGACATGATTTTTTGATGATGCAGGCTGACGATAGCTTGCCAACCAGACTCACATGTGGAGTAAAGGGGTCACACATGACTACCAGAGATGTTGAGGGAGAGGTGTGGACAACAACCCTGCCATAGCCTACTATCACTCCCATCCTGGCTCGAACTGTAGGTTAACATTTACCTAGTTTGAAAGGACCCACGATGTCGTGAGGGTGGACTGCGATAGTCGCTCATGATGATTCTAAGGGGCACACAATAGGGGGAGGTCCTTATTCCTTAGAGGCCCTTAGTATCCAACAAGTTCAATTGGTAGAGTATTGACTCCATGGTTTTTTTATGTCTACTAAGTCAGTCAAGAGGTGAGTGGCACCTTTGGAGCATGTGGTGTGTCCTGAAGGGCATGTCGCACAAGAAAAATGGAAAGAGGCGAGTGTCACCCTTGGAGCACGTAGTTCATCCTGAAGGGCATGTTGTGCAAGGGAAACAAATTAAGACGAGTGCCAGCCTTGGATCACCTAGTGCATCTTAAAGGGCACGTCACATTGTTGATGATAAATGAATGAACCTATATGGCCTTAGGATGAATAACGTGTTAAGAATTTTTAAAAACAAATTCCCTAATAAAATGTCACCCAGTACGAAAATTTAAGGTTTAAGTCTAAATTATGCTAGTGGTAAAATTTTATCTATCTATTAAAAAAAAAAAAACAACATAAATAATAATTATACTCTTCATTAAATCTTGTAATAATAAGGGGTAGGCAATTAAATGATTCATAAAAATATGTTAGGGTAAAATTTAAAACAAAGGGAAAATAATTGTTTTATTATTTATGATAATTTAAAATTATTAACTAAAAAGGGAAAAGGGAAAAAAAGGAAAAAGGGGGTTAACTTCTACACCTGCCAATTTGAGTCCAAAATGAAAAGGGGAAAGAGGGAAATCTAAAATATTTGGGAAACTAGGAAAAGAGGGAAGCATAAGAAGAAAAGGGAAACCCAAGGGAAAAAATAGAAATTCAAACTTAGTAAGGTATCTACCATTAAGAACTTTCTAATTTAAAACTGAACTAGCAAATTGATAATGGGGAAAGTCATTAAAACCTGTAAGAGAATTTGGGGACACCTAGGAGCGATTCTAGGAGTGACTCTAGGTGGGTGAGAGAAATAGGGGAATTTAATTAATTAAATAAATTAATTTGTGGAGGAATGAAGGGGATGGGTGGCACTTGTACGGGGAGGAATTTTTAGGATTTAATTTTTAAAAACTTAATTAAATGAGATTTTAGGAAAGTAAGGGACTTCAAAACTCTATATATTGAAGGGAAGAGAAGGATGAAAGATCTCTTATGTTTGCATAACATTACACTGTAGAAATATCTACTTGACTGACTTAGCTTATGGGAGTTGGGATACCCATCTCGGTGAGGAGTGGTAGCTCGGACTTGCGAGGAAAGATGGGAGCTAGCTGAATCTGTGGATAGTGTGTGTGGCCCCTTTGTGGCTCATGGGGCTAAGGGGGAAGAAGAGTACCCCTAGCATTGGCTGGGAGGTACCGGTGAAGTCTTATCGGTCGGCAACCTCGATTTTCACAGAGCACATGGGACGTCACTCAAAGAGGGTGATTAGGAAATGGTATGCTCTCTTCATTTTTGTATGGTATATTGTTGTATGATTTATGCTTGGATCTGCATGTTTAATGGAGTAAGTAAATCGATTGTCTAGATTGATGACTGAATTTATTTCATAGCCTAGCTTGATGATTGATTGAATCCCATGGCTTTTGTTTCCCTACCTGTCTTGACCTCCTTCTGGTGTTTGATTGTGACCATTGTGGTGGTTTTGCCTATCATCCCTAGCTCATCAATCCTTGTCTAGGAAATAGGCCAGGAGCTTGATCTATGGTCGGCGTTTCCATGTTAATAAACCTATGGATCTCAATGCCCCGCCTTTCTATGCAAGGATGATGAGCAAAGGATGAACCTATCAGCCGTCTACCTCTGTTGTTGTCCTTGGATGATTGGATCCTTTCGGTTCTCTTACTATTGTTTGCAATTTGTATTGGTGTTCTGGCAATGCAAAAATGAATTGATTCATGTATTCATTTTGTACATGTATTCTGGCAATGGAAAAATGAATTGATTCATGTCTGCATTTTGTATCGATATTCTGGCAATGGAAAAATGAATTGAGTCATGTCTTCATTTTATATTTGTATTCTGGCAATGGAAAAACGAATCGATTCATGTCTGCATTTTGTATTTGTATTCTGGTAATGGAAAAATTAATTGATTCATGTCTGCATTTTGTATTGGTATTTAGGCAATTGAAAAACGAATTGATTCATGTTTGCATTTGGTATTGGTATCCTAGAAATTGAAAAACGTTTTTTCTTTTAAATGTTGCTAGAGATTGATGTTTTAAATGGCCACATTTTACTTTCAAATGAGATAGAGATTTCCGTTTAAAATTGCCCACATTTTTTCTTTCAAATGAGACTGAGTTTGTTGTTTTAAATCCTCACATTTTTCCTTCAAATGAGATCGATATTGTTGTTTTAATTTCCCACGTTTTTTCTTTCATATGAGATTGAGTTTACTATTTCAAATGCCCATGTTTTTGCTTTCAAATGAGACTGAGTTTGTTGTTCTAAATGCCCACATTTTTTCTTTCAAATGAGACTGATTTTGTTGTTTTAAATGCCCACATTTTTTATTTCAAATGAGACTAAGATTGTCGTTTTAAATGCCCAGGTTTTTTTTTTCCAAGGATCGACTGAGTTGTTGTAGGAATCACCCACGAATTTACCCTTTTAAATCATAAATTCAATTGCCAGAATGACCACGGTTTTGGTAAATAAAAATTGACTATGTGCATGTTGAATTCACCCACCCTTTTTTTTGCTATTCAATTCATAACTGGCTTGCAGTAATGACCACAGTTTCTCCTTCAAACTGTGACTACGTTTTCCCTTGAGTGATGAACTGCATTGATGTTGATTGGATACATTTTCCTTTAATTGTTGAGTTGATGTCGACTGGGCACGATTGGCCACCATGTGGGCACTATGTTTTTGCTAATTTTTCCTCAACGAATTAAATTCATAATAGTTAGTTAAATGCCTTACTATTGCTAGATTCATTGCTATTTAATGATCGCATTAAATGCCTTAATTTTTGCTAGAAAATAAAATGGATAATAGTGAGTTAAATGCCTTGTTATTTCTAGACTCATTGTTATGTAATGGTCATATTAGTTTCCAGAACAATTGCTACAACAATGTAAATGGCCAGCAGATTCATTCTTTGGATTAAATGACACAACGAGTTAAATGTTAACTAACACCTTAAATGCCTTGCCATTATTGTATTACTTGTTATGAAAACAATCATGTAAACTACCTTGTTAGTGTGCTTTTAATTGTCATGTTTATGGTCATGTAATTGCCTTGTTATTTCTATATTAATTGTTAAGTAACCACTATGTTAATTTCCTCGATAAATTGCTCCAGCCCTGCTAATAGTTAGTATTTTCCTTCTAATATTATTAGATAGATAGTATTGTTAGTTCGGTCAATATAACTAGACTGCATCCTGAGATTTAATTGTTCATAAGTGCTATAATGATAGAATTCTACTTTAATATTGTAAATGTTGTTATTTAAGTTAATGTCTAGTTGGGTGGAGAATTTGGATTAACATAGACTTGATCGATTAGGTTGTGTTAAATATTAAAATTTGATTGATAAGTAAGGAATGGATTGCAAATTTAGACTCCCTGGATTGAATTTTAATTAAGGATAGAGGGAATTTATAATTATGGTTTTAGAATTGACCACTTAAATTTGTAAAATTAATTGTATTAACATCTAATTAGCGAATGCATTATTGTCTAATTGTAACTTGGCATGCCCCGTTAGAATGGAACCCTTGTTAAAATTGAATGTAATTATAGACCGGTTAGACTGGGTGATTGGTGGGGGCAGGGACGATGTCATGTGGGCTGGCATCAACCCTTGTCTTTGTCCTCTTATGTCTCGTCAACCTTTGAGTGGGGTAGGTATAGTCTCCTAGTCAGTATTCAATTCCTAGCTCATGGGAGTTTTCTTGAGTCTTGGTCCCTTTTGTTTTGTGCCAAGGTTATTGACACATCTATCACCCGGGGAATGACATGATTCCTGATGAGGGGATCATGGCACACCCTGGGTATAGTGGTGAACGAGATCTTGGTCGTAGTACGTTCTTTTGTGTGAGTGCTGACGAGCATGCAAGTTGCTCTTGGTACAAGGGTCGAACTCCTTCAGGCGTTAGGTCCACGCGACTTGAGGTTCTAGTATTTGTTTGTCTAGGTCGTGATGTCAGGATGGGGTTATTGTCCCTTAGCTTGTAGGCGTGGTCATGTTGCGTCAGAAGGGTAGTCGTTCTCCTTGTTAATTTGCGCATGTTTTCCAGTTGTCTTGAGTCGATGTGTGGTGTCATAGTAACTTGTTTCCTAGACTACGTGCAAGCGTTTGTCGTCAGTGGTGTGATTAAACTGTTGTCGTCATCGCATTCTTGCCTCTGAACTCTTAAAAAAAAAGATGAAAACAAAAAAAGGCTACTTTGCTTGTTGTCGTAACGATGGGGTCGATATACAATTTGAGTGGTATTAAAGGTTGATAACATGTATTTCTTCCTTCGAGGTCATAGGTTCAAATCTAGAGGGGGATAGGGCATGTATATCTCTGTATACTTTAGTAGTCAAATCCTTGCATGGAGTGGGTCCTTTGTTCCACAAACAAAGGGGTCTCATACACCAATTTTGTTGCATGGGAGGGGTCCCACACAAATTTTGTTGCATGGAAGGGGTCCAAGGGGTCCCTTGTGTTAGAAACAAGGGCAACAAGGGAGTTTGTCTTGGTCGTGACCTTAAAAATATATTATTATTATTATTATTATTATTATTATTATTTCTTTAATAATGCTCTACTAAATACATTAAGGTCAATGTGTTATCACTTTATTTATTTATTATTAATGTATTAGTTTATTAGTGTATTAATACTTCTATAATGTATTTATTATTGCATTTAATGTATTTATTGATGTGTTTAATATATTATAAATGTATTATTTTATTAATAAAATAATAATCAATGAGATAATGCATATTTTAATGTATTAATACTTTAACTTATATATTATGGTACTGTTAATATATTACTACTTTATTAATGCATTACTTCATTAGTGTACTAATACTTTAGTAATGTATTTATTAATGCATTTAATGTATTTATTGAAGTATTTAATGTATTATTAATGTATGAGTGCTTTGATACTTTAACAATATATTAATTAATTAATACATTAAATTATTAATGTATCAATCAATTAATATGTTACATTATACATTAATGCAAATTAATATTTTAATTTATATATTGCATTTATACATTACTTATTTTATTACATATTACATTAATATAATAATTAATTATGATACAATGTATTAATGGTCGTCCTCAAGGCATGGCGTCCGTCAACTAGCAACAACCACTTTATAAAAGTGGTTGATATACGACAGTGCCATTAGTTTGGAAAGGTGGAAAATGGTGTTGATTGACATATATCAACTATTTTTATAAAGTGGTTGTTCCTAGTTATTAAATTAAATTTAAGTTTATATGTTTCTTTATTTATGTGTAGTTATTAAATTTAAACAAATGTTGTGTGGCAGTGTAGTCCTTTCCAGGTTGAATTGGGAATAAATGCACAGAGATGGAAAAAAGTTGCGGAGAAAAATGGAAACTGTAGCAGAGATGTGGTAAGCATAATGAAGCACATGTGGTATCCATGAAGTAAATGGCATGTGGCCTCTAGAGTCTCATTTATTGTTTGAAATTATATAATCTATTTTTCTATGTTGAAATTTTTTGTGTATTTTGTGTGTATATCTGGCAGGAAAAAAAAAGTTATATTAAAATTAAATAAATACAATTTCTTGACAGTCAGAATAGTGAAAGATAAAAATTTATGACAATATAAATATAAAAGGAGATAAAAAACAGTTTAACTTTAAATATATCAAAAACGTATAGACTGGGATTGGGGCTTCTGTGGACCATAAGCATAGTGAAAGATAAAAAATTATGAGGACATAAATATTAAAGGAGATAAAAAATAGTTTTATTTGAAATATATCAAAAAATAATATTGTCTGTTACATATTCTTGGAAATTTAAATGTGTTTGTCATATAGACTGGGATTGGGGCTCTATTGACGAGCGTAAGTGACCCACCATCAACTAGAATGTCAAATCTAGACTGGGGTTGTATAAATAACCCAAGCTATTTGGAATGAAATGACCTGATGTGTTTAATAGCTTCGTTGGCCAACTAAAGTCCTAAAAACACTAATCTAAAGCTATGATTTTAATAAATGATATATTACTTACTAACGTTTATTAAAAAGAAATGTGAATATACAAATGATTATAAACAATCTATATACACTTTACAAGGTTTACTTGAAATCTTGTGAAAATGAATGTTTATAATAATGTTTCAAAATAAGATAAAGTAAGAACATAAATCTGTTTCTTTTTTTTTAATTTTTAAAGATTTTAAACTAATAAATACTAAGAAAATACAATTGAAACAAAAACACAGAAACAATCAAAGATAATTAATGTAATCATCGTCTCATTCGTATATAAACAAATCTGAATAAAAGAAAGCAATGCACTTACTAACCTCTTACTGATAAACAATACTAAGCTAAATTCATCTCTCTGTATTTGTATGAACTCCTCTTAACCTGTGTCAAGTGTAAACTTATGAAAAAGAAAGCATAATACTTCCTAAAGAAATTCAAAGAAGTGTTTCATATTCTGGAATAAGTTTATAATGACGGAAAGACAAATAATTATATATATTGTGACCTTGAAATGTCCAATAACTGAAAATGAAAGAAACCCCAATTCTCGGGAATGGTGTTACCAGCTATCTAGCATAAGATGTAAACTCAAAATACTTGAATAGATGATCAATCATAGATATAAACTAAACCAAAAGATAATGAACCATATAAATGAAAACATAACATGAAAATTTATATGCAAAACAATATAAATCTAGTTCAATACAAATAAAGTTTCATATTCAGAAATTATATGAGAAACAATATTAACATTGCACAATCTATAAAAGAGCAAAATCTAAAGAGTAAATTGTTTTCGCATATAGTTTCAACAAAATATGTTCATCATATGGTACATGAAGAACTTTTGGGATAATAGACTCTTAAAGATTGAAAAAATTAATATATAAGTGATAACAATTAACTATGTATTGATAAAATAGACTAAAACTAATTTAAATCAATGCATAATCAATTATTCAAAGACTACAAAGATATTATAATGAAAATAAAACCATTTTACTCACAGTACAAAAGCCATTAAGCAACCTGGAGTTTCATATTCTTCTTTGAAACTTGTCCATTCTCCCAAAGATTCCAACCATCTGTTACTCCATTTGAAAAGAAAAAAAGTTTACAAAAGAAATAATATACAAAAGAGAAAGGATAAAAAATCCTCCTCTCAATTTCCTGGATCTATGGCTCTGAACTTTCTCATATATTTATATAATTAATGAACAATCTGGGCATCACTAATAATTTTTGCCACCAAAAACTTTCCTCGTAAAGAGACACCAATATCTCTCAAATCGTGCATTGTTTTGAGAAAATTCCACCATGTGAGCTAAATGGCTCCAATTTGGAAATGGGTTTTCAACCGTTTCTTCAGATTCCTCACGGTTTGGCTGCAACCAGTCTTCAAAAATTGTTTTTCTTTTCTTGACGCATTTCAAAATTTGATTTGTTGTTTCTCATAAACTTATTTGCAGCAATCCAATATTATTTTTGGATCAATCATCTTGAATGAATTTAGGTAATAAAATAAAACCATGATTAGATTCGTACCAAATAACTGATAATATAAACCTGTGAAACAAAAATAAACCTAAATTAATATCCTAAAAATTGTGAATAAAACAAAATCTAGAACAATAAAATAAAAAATGAATTTAAACTAACTATAAGTTCTAAACAAACATTGTTTATATTTTCTTTTCAAATATGATCTTAAAATTCTAGAAGCTTCAAGTTGATGGGGAGGAAAAAAATATTAATTTTGGGTTTTCACAAAATCTAACAAATGATAGATAATTCTTTTTTTATTATTATTTTATTTTTATTTTGAAATGAGATGCAAACTAACAAAATAATTTAATTAATTAAACCTACCAAATGATTTTGTGAAAATGATTGTTAATGAGAAAAAGGCGAAAACATAATCATAATTTAGATGAAAGTCAAAATTGATAAAAATTAAGGTTTTCGTTTAAATTAAGATTTCTATGTTTGTCTCTCCCTCATTCAAATTTGATCAAATGTGAACAAATGTGAACAAATGTCATAGAAAATATGTGTTATAAAAAACTCTCATATTATGAAGCTTGTCCATCAACATTAAAACTCTATAGAAAGAAAAACGAAATGGGATTTAAATTTCATGAAATTCAAACTAAACAAAAGAAAATAATATTAAATCAAACAAACCAAGATATTATTTGATGAAGTATTGAACCCATTATTCAAAATAGTAAAACTTTCTAATGAGAAAAAGAGTGAAGACATAATCAGAATTTAAATGAAAGTAAATTGTTGATAAAAATTAATGGTTTTTGTTTAAATTGAGATTTCAATGCTCATTTCTAAATTTTGACATATACTCTTGTAATGAATGTCTCATACTATAATGAATGTCTTAAGTTTGTCTCAAAGCAAGCCAAGGTATGGAAGTATTTGAAAAGGTTGATTATGTCGCTCATTATAATTATCAAGATTCTAATGGGGGTCCTTTAAATTTTGTAAAACATTAGGGGGAGTTGTTGGAGCCCAACAAATGGAGACTTACTGGGTGAAGCAGTTATCTCTGATATGGTAATATTTTATCCCAGGAAGAAAAAAATAAGACTTGAAAAAATATTTAAGCTCCCTAAAATAATTTCACTCTGAGACCATATAGTATTAGGATAAGCTCAATGTTATAACCAGACAATAGAATTTTCTTTGTAGGGGATTATAACCTGAAATAATGTCTTAATCAAAGAGTCACGATGTTTATAAAATAACTTCAATACCGTTGACAGATCCACTGCTACTAGCAGGCATCCATAGCCTCGATAGAGATGTCATTTAACCCACTCAAATGCTTTAATCCCATCCAATAGTTGTATCCACATGATTTATACTTCCATAAAATTAATTTAAAAACATATACCTACTACTTCTCAAGCTGACATTGCTTCATTGCCAGAAGGCATGTTCAATACCCCGATGAAGTTGTCTTGGTATCATGTGTACATTGACCCGCTGCAAGCGAGCATGTTCAGTACCCCGATGGGTTTACACACATTTCCCACACTTAATTGTTTCCAACCCTCTTATGTCACTTTTAAATAATAATACAATTATAGATTTATTAATGACAAATAGAGTGGGATGACACTGGAGGTTAATTGCAATACAGGTGAATAGTTTATTTCTTTTCTTTCAAAACTAGAAGTTTTTTATCATGGTTTAGAGATTTTAGATTTCATTTAAGAAATCATATAGAGAATGGGGAATAACTTAAGAGTGATTCCTTAAGAATGTGAACGATGTTAAAAGTTTAAAGATCATCATAATTCTTAAACATTTAAATCACTTATTTGGTGTAATACCCTGGAAAAGAAAATTTGAGGACAAAACGAAAGTGGTGATTGAATTAAAAATCAATTGTCTGAGCTATATCTTAATATAAGGACCTTTTTGAATTATTTCAAATTGCTTGAAAATTGCTCCTTGATTATAAATATATTGATTCAAATGGACAGACAAGAAGAAAAATCATTCAAAACAATAAAAAAAAGGAAAACACACACAACAAACCAAATCAAATTTTATTAATGGGATTCAAAATCAGAAGTACACAAAATCAAAATAGCAAAAGAAACCTTTTTCAGAAAACGATTTTGGCCAAAGATAAACTTGAGCTTTTGGATCCACTATCATCTCACTGTAAAATAAAGGAAGAACTAAATTATATAAAATATCATGTGCGAGCAAGATATTTTCTTAAGATAGTGATGCATGAGATGTTACTTTGACCAAACAGTATTATTAAAAATAAAAGAGACTAAAAGAATATAGAAAAATCCTCATTAAGATGAGTGCAGTCCTACTCGTGGCACCTTGGGTCAGGGTTGAATTGACAGCTCAAATTTACTTGTCTCTTTACTTTCCATTTAAATTTTTCATGATGATACTGCTTTTTTGAAAAGAAATATTCAACGAAAAATAGAGAGAAAAAAAATTAAAGTGGACTTCCCTAAAAACATTCATATTATGGTTTTCTTGGTGTAACAAATTGTATTCATAAGTGCATTATTACAAAGAGAAATAGTGAGAATTAAAACTAAACGAAACCTACTCCTAAACCTACTCATAAACCTAGTCTAAACTTATAAATATATTAAAATGCTAAGTAAACTCATATTTCCAGTGTAGCCACAAGAGCATCTTCAATCCTGCAAGGCATAGAAAGTCAAAAATCAAAATAAAAGAATGTTGTATTTGCGGATACAAAAGAAATATGTCATGCTTACCTCGTATATATTCATTTAAAAACAAAAAAATCACGACCTTACCATTCCTTTGAATCTTCTTGATGTATGAATCCTCCAACCATTTTGCAACCTTGTCGTGATATGGGTCATAATGGCATGGAAGAGTGTAAGTAATTTTGGAAAACTTGTCAATATTATGGGGACTTGACATAACCATCAGCCAAGGCTGAAGTGCCCCATCCGCTTGAAAATTCTCCAATTGTTCATCCATTTCTTCACATGGAGGATCTAAAAAAATCATGTCATTCTTACTTCCTATATATTTAGGTAGAAACAAAGAAAACACAACTTTATCTTTATTATGAAGATATTTTAGATACGAGTCTTGAAGCCAGTCTAATATCTTGTCATAAAAATTAGGATGCAAACTATGAATTCAATGAAATGGATATATCAATGGGGAACACATCATAAGAGGATTCATGACATCAGTTAGATTATTGGTTTGAACGCTTCCTTTGATGAGATTCATCGTTTCAAAATGTGAATCATAAACATTAAAATTCAAATTAATCAAAGAACGAATATGCAATGTAGAATATTTGGTTTCCATAAGAATGAGTGCATTGTCCTTTTCAAAAATAAATCGTGTAAAATCATCTTGCAACATGTTTTTTTTCCATGCGAGTGATGAAAGTGAAAAAGTGTCAAATCCGAGTTCATAAATGTTGTGTTAAGAACCTTACTTTATCTACAAATATATTTGCCACAAATATTGAATACACAATAGATCCACAAAGCAAGATAGAAGAAACCACACTTTATTATATCAAACCCTTGACGTAGGGAAATACCATACAATGGATCCTATTGTGTAAGGGATCCTCTTATATTCACTTTCATCTTCGAGGGGGCTTACTCCTATTGAGATACCACTTCAAATACAATATTTCTCTTCATGTCCCATTACATTGCTTGAACCCCTTTATATAGTTCTACCATCACCTAGGAACATTCTAGAGGAGGAATCTTCTAGAAGTAGAACCTTCTAAGAAGTCCTCTTACATTTATTATATCTAACTACCATAGTGAACCTTATTTAATAATATAATGGACCTAGTCCACCTTACATTGAATGACCTCCACTATTATCACTATGGGCCCTCTCCCCCCCCACACTACCTCTCTAGCTACCTTACATTCCATCCCCCTTATGAAAGTGTTGTCCTCAATGCTTGATGTACAACCATATACCAGGGTCCCATGGATAAGTGTGGACCATAGTGTTGAAGTAGACTAGAGAATCAGGGTCCCATTGATAAATGGTAGCCACCATGCTGAAGTAGTCCAATCGACATTGTAAACCAGGGTCTCATGTCCAATTTCTCATGTGAGCCCCACATGGAATATATCGGCACACAATAACAAAATGAAAATGATGCTCCCAATACTGACACCTATCATGTGGATCCAAATAAGAATATTCATCCACATAGTGGAATATGATCAAAGATGAATCTGAAAGGAACAATACCATTGTATAATATGCAGGTTGGACATTGGTAAATAGCTCCTGATATGGGACATTTATGTTCTCTACAGAAGGTGGAGTAGAGTCATCAAATAAAATATTGAAATGGTTGTCATCCCATAAACGACAACTATCCATATACCAATCATCGCAATCGACCTCAAAATCATACCAAGAATATATTTATTGATTATATTCATTCCTAAGGTCCTCCATAAGAAACCTCTCCTGCATTTTATCCAAAGAATCTTGAATACTATGAAAACTATCATTGAGGCCACTTGCAAGGTCATGCAATCTAGCATCCAATGTGTCATACAATTGGGATTTGAATGATTCATTAATTTGTAGAATTTCTTTGAGTGTTTCAGAGGAAATAGTGATTTGAGCACCATATGAACTCTTCAGTCCTGCAATCGTCATGAAAAAATACAAAAAATATAACAATAAGTTACGACAGAAAATCATGATTGTTTCTGGAAAAACCCTAAAAAACTGTTGAATTTAAAATGCTCATAACTTCACTTCATGGAATCCATTTCATACGATTGTTTTTTTTCAATTGGGTGTTTCTCTAAGAGAAACTCATATCTACTACATGTTTCTGCAAATTGTGCACATAAATATACCGAAATTTTCTAGAATGTCGCGACCCTCTTTTTTATTCTCCGAACAAAAATCTGCAAATATAAAAAATATTTGTCCACAATGTTTGCCAAGGAAAGTTCTCTGATACCACTTGTTAAGAACCTGAATTGATATACAAATATATTCACCACAAATACTGAATACACAATAGATCCACAAAACAATATAGAAGAAACCACACTTTATTATATCAAACCCTTGAGGTAGGGAAACACCATACAATGGGTCCTATTGTGGAAAGAATCCTCTTATGTTCACTTTTCTCTTCGAGGGGGCTTCCTCCTATTGAGCTACCGCTCCAAATACAATATTTCTCTTCATATCCCATTACATTACTTGAACCCCTTTATATAGTTCTACCATCACCTAAGAACATTCTAGAGGAGGAATGTTCTAGAATTAGAACCTTCTAAGAAGTCCTCTTACATTTATTATATCTAACTACCATAGTGAGCCTTATTTAATAATATAACAGACCTAGTCCACCTTACATTAAATGACATACACTATTATCACTATGGGCCCTCTAGCCCCCCCCACTACCTCTCTAGCTACCCTACATTCCATCCCCCTTCTGAAAGCATTGTCCTCAATGCTTGATGTACAACCATATACCAAGGTCCCATGGATAAGTGTGGACCATAGTGCTGAAGTATACTAGAGAATCAGGGTCCCATTAAGAAATGGTATCCACCATGTTCAAGTAGTCCAACCACCATTGTAAACCAGGGTCCCATGTCCAATATTTCATGTGAACCCCACATGGAATATATCGACACCCAATAACAACCTTAAAATGATGCTCCCAATACTGACACCTATCATGTGGATTCAAATAAGAATATTCATACACATAGTGGGAGATGATCAAATATGAATCTAGAAGGAGCAATACCATTGTAGAATATGTAGGTTGGACATTGGTAAATAGATCCTAATATGAGACATTGATGTTCTCTACAGAAGGTGGAGTAGAGTCATCAAATAAAATATTGAAGTGGTTGTCATCCCATAAATGACAACTATTCATATACCAATCATCTCAATCAGCCTCAAAATCATACCAAGCATATATTTATTAATTATATTAATCCCTAAGGTCTTCCATAAGAAACCTCTCCTACATTTTATCTAAATAATCTTGAATACTACTAAAACTATCATTGTGGCCACCTGCAAGGTCATGCAATCTAGCATCCAATGTGTCATACAATTGGGATTTGAATGATTCAATAATTTGTAGAATTTATTTGAGGGTTTGAGAGGAAATATCCATTTGAGTACCCTATGATATCTTCAGTCTCACAATCGTCATGAAAAAACCCAAAAAATATAACAATAAATTACAACAAAAAATCATGGTTTTTTCCTGGAAAACCCTAAAAAATTGTTGAATTTAAAATGCTCATAACTTGACTTCACAGACTCCGTTTCTGACGATTTTTTTTTTTTTTTTTTTTTTTTCTGTTTGGGTTATTTTTTGAGAGAAACTCATATCTACAACCTATTTCTGCAAATTTTTCATAGAAATATACTAAAAATCTTTGGAATTTTGCGACCCTCTTTTTTCTTCTCCAAACAAAAATCCGAAAAATAAAAAATATTTGTCCATAATGTTTGCCAAGGAAAGTTTTATGATACCACTTTAAGAAATTGAATTGATCTACAAATATATTCGCCACAAATACTGAATACACAATAGATCCACAAAGAAATATAGAAGAAACCACACTTTATTATATCAAACCCTTGAGGTAGGGAAACACCATACAATGGATCCTATTGTGGAAGAGATCTTCTTATGTTTACTTGTCTCTTCGAGGGGGCTTCCTCCCATTGAGATATCACTCCAAATACAATATTTCTCTTCATGTCCCATTTCATTGCTTGAACCCCTTTATATAGTTTTACCATCACCTAAGAACATTCTAGATGAGAAATCTTCTAGAAGTAGAACCATCTAAGAAGTCCTCTTACATTTATTATATCTAACAACCCATTTATTATATCTAACTACCATAGTGAGCCTTATTTAATAATATAGTGGACCTAGTCAACCTTACATTGAATGGCCTCCACTATTATCACTATGGGTCCTCTACCCCCCCCCACTACCTCTCTAGCTACCTTACATTATGTTTGAAATTAATTTCACCAAATATTGACATATTGAAAAGATTAGATTGTGATGGAAAAGAGTATGATACCGTGGGTAAAATACCATGCACACAAGAATCTAAGAAGAGATCGGGATATAAAGAGTAAAATGAATTGGAAATGAGCATGTGAAAATATTCTCTTCAGCTATGATAATTAACAATGGTATTCTCCAGACATTCATCTTTACTTGCCTTAATTCTTTAACTCTCTTTTGGTGATAAATCCTTCAACATAATATGATCATCTAAATTTGCCTTATGTATGATAGATAATTCAAAACTTTCATGACAAACATCTAATATTTCCTGTGGATAAGGTATGATTTGTGGATGCAGGTTTAAGATTTGTTCTTCCAATTCTAGATCTACATCTCTAATCAGTTTCATTGGAATGTTAGAATGCTTAAGGTCGTTTTCATCACCTAAGTGTTCTTCAATAACCGACTTTAAGTACTGATTAGAGCAAGAGTTAGAAGAATATGTACATTCACCTTGACCCAACATCAAATTTTCTTCCACGATGGTCGAGGCTTGAGTATACAATAATTTAGAGGAAAAACCAATTTGATTGTCAGTAAGAACCTTTTCAATACGTTCTATCTCCTTTGCTTCTTCAAAAATTTTGGATGGATTTCTCTCATCGTGAAACAAAATTCTTCTCGCAATTGAGTGATAAGATTTGTAACCAATTCATCATTCACGATTGAATATGATTGTATGGAATGGATGCAAGCATCATATAGGAGATTTACTACAAATGACATGTCATCAAGATTAAATTTGCAGAAAACATGATGGATTCTTGTTGAAAAGCCTTTTGAAGATGAATTGTTATTGATTAGTAAAGTCTGGAATTCTTCACATAATTGATTGTAATCATAGTTTTCAAAAGAATCTAAAAATTCATCTACAAATTGAAACCAATCAATAATGTGATATGCTGGAAAAGACTCAAACCAATGTTTAATATGACCTCTTAAAGTAAAAGAGAACAATATGCATAAAACCTTTAAATCAAAATATCATGCTTGATGCATTTACACCAAAACTTGTTAAGATGATCTTTTGCAAAGACATTCCCCCCACCATCAAAAGTGAGTTTGGACAAGCGAAAGACTGTCTCGTTGGGAATATCAGGTAATGAGAAGTGGAAAGCATGTTCCAACACAATGATTTGGGGAGCCATGGGGAATTAAAAACATTCGAAATAAAGACTCCCACAAGGTCAACTTATCAGTTTTGACCGCCTTCTAGTGCATTCCAAGATGACACAAAAGAAGAATTTATAAATCTGAAATTATGACAGGCTGATGGGTAAAACATTTAATCATTAAATTTACCTCGACCCTCCTTCTAGAGACATTTTTTGACGGGTGTAAGTGACCCACCATCAACTAGAAGGTCAAATACGGACCGGGGTTGTCTAAATAACCCAAGCCATTTGGAATGAAATGACCCGACGGGTTTAATGGATCTGTTGTCCAACTAATGTTCTAAAAACACTAATCTAAAGCTATGATTCTAACAAATGATATATTACTTACTAATGTTTATTAAAAATAAATGTGAATATACAAATAATTATAAACAATCTATATACAGTTTACAAGGTTTACTTGAAATATTGAGAAAATGAATGTTCATAATAATGTTTCAAAATAAGATAAAGTAAGAACATAAATATTTTAGTTTTTTTTAATGTTTAAATATTTTAAAGTAAGAAATACTAAGAAAATACAATTGAAACAATGACATAGAAACAACCAAAGCTAATTAATGCAATCATCGTCTCATTCATATATACACAAATCTTAATAAAAGAAAGCAACGCACTTACTAACCTCTCACTGATCAGCAGTAGTAAGCTAAATTCATCTCTCTTTATTTGTATGAGATTCACTTAACTTGTGTCAAGTGTAAATCTATGACAAAAGCAAGCATAATTCTTCCTGAAGAAATTCAAGGAAGTGTTTCATATTCTGGAGTGAGTTTATAATGACAGAAAGACAAATAATTATATATCTTATGACCTTGAAATGTCCAATAACTGAAAAAGAAAGAAATTTCAATTCTCAAGAATGGTGTTACCATCTATATAGCATCATATGTAAACTAAAAATACTTGAATAGATGATCAGTCTCAGATATAAACTAAACCAAAGGATAATGAACCATATAAATGAAAACATAACATGAAAATTTATATGCAAAACAATATAAATCTAGTTCAATACAAATAAAGTTTCATATTCATAAATTATATGAGAAACAATATTAACATTGCAGAATCTACAAAAGCACAAAAGCCAAATATTAAATTGTTTTCTCATATAGTTTCAACAAAATATGTTCATCATATGGTCCAGGAAGAACTTTTGGGATAATAGACTCTTAAAGATTGAAAAAAATAATTTATAAATTATAGCAATTAACCATGTATTGATAAAATAGATTAAAGCTAATTTTTAAATAAATGCATAATCAATTATTCATAGAATATGAAGATATTATAATGAAAATAAAACCATTTTACTCACAGTACAAAAGTCATTAAGCAACCTGGAGTTTCATATTCTTCTTTGAAAATACTTGTCCATTCTCTCAAAGATTCCAACAATCCATTACTCCATTTGAAAAGAATTTTTTTTTACAAAAGAAATAATATACAAAAGAGAACAGATAAAATCCTCCTCTGAAATTTATGGATCTATGGCCCTAAACTTTCTCATATATTTATACAATGAATGAACAGTTTGGGCGTCACTAATAATTTCTGCCACCTGAAATTTGTCTCATAAAGAGACAGCAATATCTCTCAAATCATGCTTTTTTTTTTAGAAAATTCCCTCTTGTAAGCTAAATGGGTCCATTTTGGAAATGGGTTTTCAACCGTTTCTTTATATTCCTCACGGTTTGGATGCAATTAGTCCTGCAAAATCTTCTATTTGTTCTTGATGCATTTCCAAATTTTATCTGTTGTTGCTCATAAATTTATTTGCAACAATCCAATATTATTTTTGGATCAATCATCTTGAACATATTTAGATAACAAAATCAAGCCATGATCAGATCTGTACCAAATAACTGATAATAGAAACTTGTGAAACAAAAAGAAACCTAAATCAATAACCTAAAAATTGTGAATAAAACAAAATCTAGAACAAAAATAAAAAATGAATTTAAACTAAATATAAGTTATAAGCAAACATTGTTTATATTTTCTTTTCAAATATGATCTTAAAATTCTAGAAGCTTCAAGTTGATGGGGAGGAAAAAAATATTAATTTGGGTTTTCAAAAAATCTAACAAATGATAGATAATTCTTTTATTATTATTATTTTATTTTTATTTTGAAATGAGATGAAAACTAACAAAATAATTTAATCAATTAAACCTACCAAATGATTTTGTGAAAATGATTGTTAATAAGAAAAGGCGAAAACATAAACATAATTTAAACAAAAGTAAAAACTGATAAAAATTAAGGTTTTCGTTCAAATTAAGATTTCTATGTTCGTCTCTCCCTCATTCAAATTTGATCAAATGTGAACAAATGTCACATAAAATATGTGTCATAAAAAACTCCCAAATTATGAAACTTGTCCATCAACATTAAAACTGTATAGAAAGAAAAACAAAATGGCATTTAAATTTCATGAAATTCAAACCAAAGAAAAGAAAAAAATATTAAATCAAACCAACCAAGATATTATTTGATGAAGTATTGAACCCATTATTTAAAATAATCAAAATTGTTAATGAGCAAAAGAATAAACACATAATCATAATTTAAACGAAAATAAACAATTGATAAAAATTAGCATTTTTGTTTAAATTGAGATTTGTATGCTCATTTATAAATTTTGACATATACTCTTGTAATGAATGTCTCATACTATAGTGAATTTCTTAAGTTTGTCTCAAATCAAGCCAAGGTATGGAGCTATTTGAAAATGTTGATTCTATAGCTCATTATAATTATCAAGATTCTATTGGGGGCCCTTTAAATTTTGTAAAAATTTAGGGGGACTTGTTGGGGCCCAACACTCTCCCGTGGACCATAAGAAAAATATGTACAAGAAATAGGATTGTAGAAAGAAGAACTGGGCAAAAATAGAGTGTAATACTTGAAAAGAATAAATTTAAAGGTATCAGTCTTTGTCTAGACATTTATATTTAGAAAAGTGGAATAACTGGGTTGATAAACAAAACAATATGTGATCATTATAGGCTTACAGTGACGGTACATATGGCATATTTTTATATTTTCTTTATTATTCCTTTTCATTGATATCGTCACCAACTACTGGAATCATGGAAACTGTTTATTGCCTTTCGTCGATGGCCTGCTTCAATTCCCTTTTCAACCATTCTTCAATGTAGCTTCTCATTGGGGCGATGTTGATCTCATTCAAGTTTTTTATGTTGAAAAGTTCATTTTCTAATTCCCTGAAGTCAATAGAAAGATTACGCAGAGCCTAATAAATTTCCTCATTATGTATCAAATAGTCGACTAGCCAGTTGTTGATGTCATCTTGACCATATTCAAGGATGATGTAAAACTTTTCCAAAGACAACGCCTTAAAAGTATAAACCTGTTTATCGAAGGCTTTCTTAGTTAACGAAAAGGAGTTGACGATTAAGTTGAGGTTTTGGAAATTGTTGGTCCTTCAAGCTAAGTCTATTCTGGTCAACTTTGTGAATAATTTTTCTTTCTTTGATATGGCTTGTTCACATGACTAGACAACGAGATGCAGGTTCTTCACTTTTTCTTTCAAACATGCATTTAATTGACCGATCCGATTTTTGGATGGGATATCTTGTTGTCTTCTTATCGTTTCTGTCATGTTATTGAAAATGGTGCCAAAACGAAGGACCCTGTCTAAATAGAAATGTTCCCCATATTTTAAATCTTCCTGCAAATGTTCAAGAAAATTATGTTCCCTCGTTCCAAGGGAATTCATGGTTTGTGATGTTTCCCATGCCTCAGTAATCAGTTCCATTATTTTCTTGATATTATTCTTCACATATCCTATACACGATGCGAGGAGGCTGGAGGATCCTTTTAACTTGGCTGCAGGGGTGGAAGGCATGGATATTTCCAAAGGATTAGGAAGAAATGGCATAGGAATCAAAGCGTCTTCCAATTCCTTGACCTGACTATTCAGTCTGTCATTCTCGGCCTCAATGTCTCCAATGGAATCATCGAGAGCATCTTTAGTCGCTATGTGAAGTTGGCAGATTTGGTACAACCACATTTTCACAAGGTTAACCTCTGAACGAGATTTTCCTTTCTTATTTTTTACATCTTTTTTTTTCCAATAATTAATTTTTTAGACTGGTTATCAAAAACAACGTTCTAGAACCCAAAGGATTCATCTTCATCAAAATATTAGATATCATATATGTCCATTGGACAACTATGATGGATCACGTCTCTAGGATGATTAAGGTGGAAAAATGCGTTATCCAGATGAGGCTCAAGTTCCATGTTCTCACTCTCAATTTCGGGTTGTTCCACTGGTCCCACATTTTTTTTATTTTCTTATCAACTGGAATCTTCTGAGAAATACCAATTTTAGGGTGAGAAGGATTGTTATCTCTTCCTTTGTTTGAAGAACTATGAGTTTCTCTATTGTTTTGGTGGGCCATTGAAGTGATGCTCTGGGATTTTGTACTTTTGGGAGTGTTATCCGTTGATTGAACACTCTTCTCACTGGGGCCTTTTCCCTATTGATTGTACAATTCAGTGGTGCTTTGCAGTGTCTCTAGGTCACCGACATCAGAAACATGAGTGTTGTTGTCATTTTGTCCATTTTCGGGAAGGTGTTTTTTGAAAAAAGAATTATCGAAGCCAAGAGTTTGTAAATGTTGTAAAAAAAATTTATTTGGGTCGAACCCTCTTAGGATTTCAAAATATCTTATGTTCAAGTTGCTAAAATGGGCTGCGATTTCATCAATTTTGTTGATGTTTTTCAACACGAAGTCCCTGACTTTCCAAGGGAGAGGAATGAACTATTTTTTTCTATTCTCTTGGAATAGATGCAACCAATAGTTGTATTTCTTTGCTACTTTTGTAACAAACATTTTGTCCATAACGTGACATGGAAGGAGAGAAGGTTTTTCCCTGGAGCTAAAAATCCTTATCACATTGTAATTATCCATATGTTTAAGTGCCCCCCTTCCTGTCCAAAAACCTGGTTGCCTAGTCAAATATGTAGGGAGCATATTCTCCTGATAAAAAAAATTGGAAAATAGACACAAAGCCATTAAAAACCTCATAAAAACAATGGGAGACCTTGTGCTTCCACAAGGCCTTGTACCAGAATGTTATTGGGTCGAATTCCCAGTTGACCTTCTTGGAGAGAGACAGTTTTGGAAACTTGTAGCAATGTGCTATCACAAAAACTAAGAAGGATGACATATAAAATGTCTTCACCTTTTTGAATCTTGACAATTGGGAACATATTTCATGGGAAATTAGCTTTCCCCAATAAAAAATGGTTTGTTCCTTGACTGTGAAATACAAAATATAAAAATCCATCTGGGAAATAGTTGTTGTGGACTCGTGTCTTGTTATTCTTATAAACAACCAGGCAATTTCCTGGAATGGATTTCTAAATGAAATAACCTGCAAGTTTGTGATATCTTCAGGAAATACCATCGAGTCTTCAAAGAACTGGGGTAAGAGGTCCAACCCATTATTATTCTTTCTTAGGAACAACTTGCAATCTTCTCCTTTGAACATCAATGTTGGCTCTGACAATCACAAAATTTGGCAGAAGAACTGAGGTGACAAAGAAACAGAAGAGCGATCCCACAGTGGAATAATTCTTTGGTATGAAATAAATTTATCGACGCACCAAGAGACCAGCTCCTTATAGTCAAAAGCTTTAGGGAAACAGTCTACATGAGCAATACCAGAGGTCCAAATTACTTAGTTCTGGGTGGCAGGGGATGATTAATAAGAATATGCCCTGGACCACTAGAAGTTATGGTCCTCGCGCCCGAAGATTTTCACTATATCTCCACAGAACGATTGTCGAGATGATGCCATAGGTTTATGAGAATGTTCGTTTTATCCGTATGATGGTTGGAATGAACAGTTGGAGGCGATAATATAACTCTCCACAAATGTTGGTTCAATTCTTATGAATGGGAAAGATCCTCGATCCTTTCGCTCATTAATGACAATCCCTATGGGTGTTGCGTGATGAGTTGTTAGTTGTAAATATTACTTATTGCATATTTAGAAGTGTGAAGGTGGAGGGTACGGTGAAGAGAAATTAAGGATTGGAGGTTTCATTAACATGCCAACCCGACAACATGAGAACAACATTTCATGATTTTGAAATCAAGAATCGGAAGGAATAATATAACCCCCCGCAAATCTTGGTTTAACGTGATTAATAGGAAATCTTCTTAGGCCTTTTGCCCATCAATGACAATCTATATGGTTCATGTACGATGATTTGTTAGAATTAAAGGTCACTAATTGCATAT
>JZKD02S1675768.1:705927-716619 GCA_000966675.3 Picea glauca
AAACTTCAGCACCTGTTTCTGATTAGCACACTTTCATGAACTCATTAATGAACTGAAGGCTAACTATCTCTAACAGAGAACAGGACCCTATTTCCTAATCACGAAACTTCAGCATCTATTTCTGATTAGCACACTTTCATGAACTCATTAATGCACTGAAGGCCAACTACCTCTAACAGAGAATAGGACCATATTTCCTAAGCAAGAAACTTCAACACCTATTTCTGATTAGCACACTTTGATAAATTCATCAAATAGGATTGCTAACTAAACAGTCACCCAAGCATGAATCACATGAAAACAATGTAATATTCAGTAAAGCAGAGTTTCAGCAAGATAGAGCTCAGTAAAGTAGTGTTTCAACAAAACAGAATTCACTAAAGTAGTGTTTCAGCAAAACAGAATTTAATCAAGGCATAAACAGAAATCACACTAACACACTACAAATCTAATGGGTGAATCTTGTGAAGAAGGTGGGCCCTCCATTCTCACAAGATTCCCCTGAAATGAAAGGAACTAGAGCGAAATGCTCAGAACAATCTTTTATTCATCTGTCAACTGTGTTACATTACAATTTTGGAGTAAAAATACGTCCCTCTCTGTAAATCCTTCCTTAATAGAAAATAGAAGGTCCTCTCAAATGGTGATTTCCTCTTATTTAAAGAGGAGGATCCCTTCGATATAATTGATCAACAAATTACAGGTGTATATGTGAGTCCTATTATTAGTCATATCGACTTTCTAAACTGGAATAGGGTATCCTAGTCTCCCGCAACAGAATGCTATTACAAGTGCTGAGTGAGGTGTTGTTGTTGCGGCTGGAGTAACAACTTCTTTATTTGTATCTTGTTACTATTGTTGTATGTTGTTTCAGAATCACAAATCACGGGCTGTTTTAGCCACGGGATTTGTGTTTTGACTGTTTCAGCACCTCTCAGGCAACATCGATGGTTGATGCTAGCTGGAGGTGCGATTGTTGTAGTCAATCTGTGTGAGTTGTTGTTTCAACATCGTTGACCATAGACTGTGTAACGGTTTCTGTGTTTTAGCATCGTTGATCGCGGACTGTGTCACAACTTCTTCTGTGTTTCATCATCGTTGACCACGGACTGTGTAACAGCTTCTGTGTTTCAGTATCGTTGACCACGGACTGTGTAACAACTTCTGTGTTTCAACATTGTTGACCACGGATTGTGTAACAACTTTCTGTGTTTCAGCATCGTTGACCACAGACTGTGTAGCAGCTTCTTTTGTATGAGTTGTTGTTTCAGCCATAGGTTTTGCGTGCTTTAACTATTTCAGCAATAGGCCTCAATGCTAATCTGCAGTTCGAACTATTTCATCACTTATACATTTCTGATCAATGGTTAAGTACGAGAGTAATGTAAAATTATATGCAAAACAGATTAAACATATAGTAAAGAGAAGAGACGTTGTATACCTTTGGAAAGATAGGGTAAAGTGATAATATGAGTATAAATGTGAGTGAAACAAGAGTGTAATGGTGGAAAAAAGTGTAGGCAAAAAGGTACATTGTGTGGTCCTAATAGAGACGTGAGGGGATGATGGTAAGATTCTATGTCGCAATGATTGATTTCGGCCATCAATTTGTATATTTCGAAATTTTGGGTGTTGTTTGTACGTAGGGGAACAATGGAAGCGCAATGTTGAGAAAGAAATTTGTATATTGCAAAACTTCAGGTGTTGTATATAAAAGGAGACATTCGGAAAAAGGACACATTTGGAAAAAGGACCAAGTAAACAGAAAGTGAAAGCAAACACGATAAAGGGGATTTTTTTTTATAATTTGTAGATTGCAGAAGTTTGGGTGTTGTTTGTAGGCGGCGAAATAATGGAAACACAATGTTGAACCCACCTATTTTGGAACCCCTGATTCAAAAATTTTGTTCAATATGAAATGGGGAAGCGGTCATTCGGGATGGTGATATAAAAGTAACAGTTGAAATCTGAAGACATGAATCTGCCAACTCCCACCAGATGTTGTATATAAAAGCAGGAGACATTCAGAAAAAGGACACATTCAGAAAAAGAACCAAGTAAACAAAAAGTGAAATAAAACAAGATGAAGGGGAATTTGTTTGCTAATTTGTAGATTGCAGAAGTCTGGGTTATGTTTGCAACTAGCGGAACAATGGAAACGCAATGTTGACCCGCCTATCTAGGAACTCATGATTCCAAAAGTTTGTTCAATATGAAATGAGGAAGTGGTCGGTCAGGTTGGTGATATAATAGTAAAAATGAAAATCTAAAGACGTGAATTTTCCAACTCCGACACTTGGACATTTTCCAAAAAATGAATAAGTAACCAGAAAGGGAAAGAAGAGGGAAAAAAGAAAGGGGATGGCAATTTTCGGAAGCGGGAATTGGTGTAAGAAAACCCCATTGATGGTTTTAACAGTAACTATGAAGTGAATTAAATATGTGAACATTTTCTTCAATCGAGGAATAGTTACAATGATCCATGGTTATAATTTCCAAGGTCTGCTTGTATAAGAGAAGCCTAAAAAATCTACAAGAAAATCAATTTTGGGATGTCTAAGTAAAGTTATTGTATTGTTAGCTTCACTGCAAGTATAACAATGAAGACTTTTAATTTTAATGTCCTCTCATTGATATGATAGTTCCATTGGAATTCACACAGTATATATTCTTTTATTTCAAATTATTCCAAGAGATTAATTTTGCTAAGTTCATCGATCAAGGAAAAGTGCTAAAACGAGCCACATACCACAGTTGTGTCACAGAGCTTATATTAAAGGGAAAATCATGTCCTCTATAGTCTTTAAGATCATATAAAAACTACAAAGATCCTAAATGTATTATTAATTTTCCAGAACAAAGCATACAACCAAGAACCAAGTAAACACCAAATGTATTGAAAGTTGAGGAAGAAGGCAACGCATGAACACAAAAGGATTCAAGAAAGATCCCACAAGATTCCATAGAGCAGTACGCATGGACCTTTGCATCAAACAATTTGATATATATAAAAAAAACATCATGGCATTGGTTTTCTCTTACATTCGTTATATGTTCCCACGAGAAAATAATCGGGGCATGAGATATGAACAAAATTATGCCAAGCACAAGACAACACAAAACCAGTAGAGCTTCGCCACTGTATGCTAGCTATAAGAATACCTCAAAATGGGGAACAAGAAAGTTTTTGATTACTATTTTTCCATTAAACAAGATCACTATGGACATTTTATTCTAATAGTGACATGTTCTATCACTACCAGTTTCAATAATGCCAAATTTCCAATATTATTGGAAATTCTTAATGATTCTACCCAAATGAGCAGGCTATTTCGAAAGTTCAAAGGATCGGTCTGAGTTATTTGCAGTTGGATACTTCTTATGGGGTTTTCTCTCATGCTTCCCATTTCTGGATTGAACAATGTTATGCATGTGCAATCTCTATAGCGAGATCTAAAAATCTCAAGATCATGTTTAAATCTATGTTGAGTCCTTTTTTTTCAATTATGGCATTGAGAAAAAAATGCAGATACCATACCATAAATGTATAGTTGGAGACAAATTTTTATTTTATTCAGGCACCCCCAAAAAAATTCATAAATCCTTCCATGGATATTTAGTTGGAAAGTGATTGTCCAACTTGGGCACCCAAAAAAAACATACAGTCTCCTCCATCAAAGCGACAACCGACCACAATATTTTTTTATTTGCACACCAAAAAGAATATGAAAAATTCTTACTGGGAGATGAAAAACAACATCAAAACATGCTCAAAACTTTCAGTTTGTAAACATTTTAATGAAAATGTAATAAAAATTAAAAAGGAGTGTCTAAGCTCAAAACTTTGGATATCTACACATTTACAACATTGGGAAAAACAAAATCTTGAGCCCGCTAGCCCGAGAGTCTGCTTGTCAATTTGTATATCGCCGAACTTCAGGTGTTGTTTGGAGGACGCAGAACAATAGAAGCTCAATTTTGAGCCCTCCAACCCGAGAACCCGTGATCCAAAATGTGGCTACGTATGGAATGAGTAAGTCATACATAATTTATAAAATCCCATGTCCATACTTTATAAAAGTATTAATATGAAGTCAATGAATCATCGATCGCTATAGTCCCTATGCACCTTCGGTAGGGACTAAAATAACAACATGGATTTCATTTGTAATTAGATTCTCCTTATTGTTTCAAGTACACAAGAAGATAGAAAATATTTGGAAAGAGAATTTTACAGTTATTGATATAAACTACGAAGAACTCCAGTTCAACGAACATTCATCTTGGTGTTGAAGAAAAATTATAGACACACATGGGATATTTTTGTTTCCTACCAAAGCTTGATATGATTTTTTTTTTCAGCCTATATTCAATATTGCATTGTCCTCATTTAAGGTAAATTTTCTATGTATCTAAAAGTTGTGCAACATGTAGACAATGTTTGTCTTTTTCTATAGGTATGCTTCATATGACAATTATTCTAACCTAGGAAGAACATCTTGTAACAAAGGTTGTCTAAGTGTACAATTCACAGTTGTGTTTCACACGGTTCAGATGGAAACATTGAGGCAATGCCCATATATGTATGGACATTTTGTGTTGCATCGTTGAAAATCAATCGTATCATTACTTATCAAAGTAGAAGAAGAAGCAAGAGAGTTGCATTTATCACATATAGGTTCAAAGGGGGTCAAGTACACATTCGCTAAAACCAAAACACCTTCAACCTTGAAACATGAGCATAGCAGTTGATATATTGAACAATATAATACACAAATGCACCCAAAAAAAAAATCACAAAAATTTGGTGAAGGCTATTTGTATGAGCATAGTGAGGATGAATATGTAGATGTATACACACAACAGTTGTAGATCTAGTTAGTTTCTTGAGATCCTGTACTATGTCTGCTCACAATTCTGTTACAAATTTTGCTTGGGTTGTGCGAAATATCCTTTTTTTAACATCCCTTTTCTTTTTTGTATTTTTGAAGAGCATAAGTGGAAATTGCCCTTTATGCAATTTTTGTTCCATTAACGAAAACAAATTTGAATAGGTATCGAACAATTGCCGCTGCAACATGGAACAGTGCAATATTTGTGTAACTTAATCGAGATACATGGACATGCGAAAGTAAAGGACAAAAACTGGATATGGAGAATGGTACCATCGCCTTGTTGTTGTCTAACTCTCCATATTTTATATGGATAATGTGTTGTGAGCCAAGTTTTCTCATCATTGTGACAGTTGCGCCAATGGTTTTGATTGGGTAAATGTCATTTCTTTGTGCAAGTTGGATGGTAGTTGCGTCCGAGATGAAACAATATTCTGAACAAATAGCGGGAATTTTTTCCACAATACTTGTTTCGTTGAGAGAAATAATTCGATCACAATAACCATGGTCATATATTGTTTTGGGCAATATATTAAAATTTGTAATGGATATCCCATTACCTGGAAATATCTTTTCTGCATGTTTCTAGACAAGTTGTGTAGGAATAGTCAATGTGACTATCATCAGGGCCTCCTTTTCTTTCATGTAAGCACCCATAATGGATCTAGTTTTGTTTTCCTTGTCCAAGTAAATGCTACAGATGACCATTATGTCCCTGATGAAGACTTATCAAGTTTGGAGAATGTTCAAGCCCTCTATTGATAGTATTTTGGGTGTCACAAGTTTAGACCTGGTGACAATTTTCAAATAGGAAAAATAATGTGAATGGTAGTATGCATTATTTTTTTGTTTTATTTTTTTTCCTGGAATAAATGTACAAGTAGACGCACAACTTGGATGAACTAAGTAGCCAAAGTTTTGCAACCAGACCTCTTTGTCTACGAAACTTGCGCTATGTTCAACATCTCACTTGTACTTGTTGATACTTCTTTTGAACTGCAAAGTATGTGTTGCAGATGACATCAGAATATTCATCATGCCATAGATGAATAAATATATGAGGATATGTTTTTTGTAAACATACTAGGAACAAAATGTATGCATATTTATCTTTGGCGTTGTTGGTTTGCTAATGTATGGGATGACTGACTGCTGATGGCCATGTCACTAGTCCAACGTTTTCTGATGCAAGCATGTGTAGATGAACATCAGAAGGACTAAACAAGGACATGCATTGTATATTTTCCATAATTGTTCTTAATTTCACATGCAAGGTCGAAGGAGATGGAATACAAAATAGGATGTCAAGGGATAATCAGGAAACATGAGGACTCGAGGGTGAAATTGTATGCCTCATATTGTTTGACTGAAAAATGTATAAAAATAAATAGGGCATGATGGTAGGGCATGATGAAAAATCTATATATCACGTAACCTCGGAAGCCAGAGGCACAATCTTGAACCTGTCAGCCCGACACCCGTAATCGACAAAGTGGGTAAGTATGGAATCAGGTAGAAGCATGACCATAAATGTGAACTCGTGAGTCTTCCAACCAATGTACCAAGGCATTTTTAGAAAGATGACTAATAAGAGCAATTAGAAAGAAAAAGGGATAATAGAAAATGGAAAAAGTAGAAATGGGGAGGGAAAAAAGGCCCATTGTTTCCAAATCATTGTTTTATAGTCCAATATTATATGCCCCCACCCATTTTGTATATGCAATTTACTACCAAATTTGGTATACCTTTTCGAAGATTGTGCCACAGACCCCTCTGTTGTTGCATACAAGAATTCATTTTCCTGTCCAACCAGTCTGTTTCTTTCAATGTAGCAACATCGATTATATAGTGGACGCGAAGGCAAGTTAGTATGAAGAAATGCATGTAAAAGAAAGAAATACAGTTCTATTTATTTCAATGTAGAAGCAAAGAGAATACGATTCACATGCGAATAAGAAGAAAGATACACAGTATATACATATAGTAAAAAAGGTGAAAAATAATAGAACAAGTAGAACAAATACACAGACAATAAATGAAACACTAAACACTGGAATATGAAATAAGAGTACAGGTATGCACCTCTGTAACTCCTCGTCTACATTTGTGCCAAAGAGTCCATCGTCTTCTACAACCACTATGTTTTTTTAAATGTAGAAATGAAGGAAAAATACAATGAACATGAAGGAAGTTAGTATGCAGGAAGACATGAAATGAAGATAAGTTATTATGTAGGAAGGTACGCAATATCTACATACAATAAACTAGGTGAATACATATATAGACAATAAATGAAATACAAACAGAATATGAAATAACAGTACAAGCATGTACCTTTGTATCTCCTCTTCCACCGTTGTAGTCAAGACTTCGTCGTTTTCTCCAGCTAATCTGTTTGTTTGAATGTGGGAATGCAAAAAATAAAATAAACATGAATGGAACCCAGTATGCACCGGAGAACAGGTAATATGTACATATAGTAAATGAGAATCAACGAATAGAATAAAACATAGTCAGAAACATGAACCTTTTCTTTTCTTCGTCCATGGTTGTAAATATACAAAGCTTTTTCCCTGCCCAAAATATATTACAAGCCACAAAAACATTAATAAATTGCATGGCCATAGCTAAATGATTTTGGTTTTCTATGGAAAAGTATCCAGATATGCTTCCAGACATGGAAATATAATTTTGTAGTATCTTTGGTGTACATATCATATCTCAAGTACATAACAAATTGTACCGTGGTCACACTAGTCTGTGTAGAGGATAAAGAACATGTATTGTGATATGGGCACATTCCACCATATATGGTTAATAAGTGTGGTTTGCAAATGTTTTATTTAAAAAAAAAAATCAATGGATATTGCAATTGTACATCTAGTTGCCCAATTATTTTTTATGCCACTATTTTCTATCATGTCAACACTAAAATATCATCAAAATTTTATAGCAAAATAGGCGCTCACGAAACAAGCACTAGATCTTGACTTCGCTAGACATGGAAAATAACACAAGCGCAGGTCCACTCACGGGTGCAGGGATTGAACATCACAAAGCTCCCCCCAAAAAAATCCAACTCCAACTGCCAGTGCAGGACCCCAACCCTGCAAAGCTGAAGAAAAAAAAAAAAAACCGCAAGCACCAAACCATCGAGAAAGCACGAACAGGCCCAACTATAGCCCCAAGGCCCCAAAATTGTAAACTTGAGCCATAAAACAACAACCAACAACTGATGAACCAATAAACCAACGAACAAGAAACAACCACAAAACCAGTAAACAACATATGTATCTCCAACGATTACCAAACTGCAGCCGAATCACAGAAGGAACCAGAAACATATGACGAGCATCCCAGTAGAAATAAGCAAACATTCATACTTGAAAACTACAAACACTGAACAACAAAGAAGGAATATAAAATGAAATTATGGCATGGAAACTTACTCCGAAACGATGGACGACAGAAGCACAGGTCGAATTGTGAACCATAAAACAAAAAGCAACAATCGATGAACTAGCGAACAAGAAGCACCCACCGAACCAGTAAACAATATATGTAGCTTCAACAATGAGGAAATTTCATTCCAAGCCTATATGAAGTATGAAACACACAATTACTATTTAACTGGCGGTGGACAACAATATTGTCTAAATTCAATGCAACATTGTATGGAAAATTTCAAGAAAATATGTACTCTGAAAAGCCTATTTAGGGAAATATTTAAGGCTGTCAGGTTGTCTAAGGGCCTCATGATATGAAAATATTTAATCTTTTAGGCTTGTTTCAGGACCTCGTTCCATGTAAACATTTAATATGCCAGGCCTATTCAAGCACCTCAAAAAAAGTGTCATTGATCTAAACCTTCGGTATGCAAAAATTTCAATACAAATACAAAGGACTAATAATAATAGGGTCCATTCTCAGAACTTTTGGCTTGTAAACATTTCAATAAAAATGTAATAAAAATTAAAAAGGAGCGTTTAATCTTAAAAAATTGGATATCTACACATTTACAACATTGGGAATAGCAAAGCTGGCAATAAGACCTCGAATATACTCTCCAATAGGATGATGACATATAAGTTTATATATATATATATATAAAATAATATTCTTACTTCTATAGCATGAACAATATAGATGATGCGGAAATTTATAGTTAATGGACATATTAATATGAAGTCAACAAATTATCGATTGCTATAGTCCCTATGCGCCTTCGGCAAGGACTAAGATATAGTTAGAAACATGAACCTTTTCTTTTCTCCATCCATGGTTGTAAATATATAAAGTTTTTTCCCTACCCAAAATATATTACAAGCCACACAAATATTAAGAAATTACATGGCCATAGCTAACTGATTTTGGTTTTTTGTGGAAAAGTATCCAAATATGCTTCCAAACATGGAAATATAATTTTGCAGTATCTTTGGTGTACATATCATATCTCAAGTACAAGAAAAATTGTATCGTGGTCACACTAGTCTGTGTAGAGGATAAAGAAAATGTATTGTGACATGGGCACATTCCACCATATATGGTTAATAAGTGTGGTTTGCACATGTCTTATTTTAACAAAAAAAATCAACGGATATTGCAATTGCACATGTAGTTTTCCAATTATTTCTTATGCTACTATTTTTTATCATGTCAACATTAAAATATCAGTAAAATTTTACAGCAGAAAATGCATGCACATAACAAGTACCAGATCTCTACTTCACCAGACATGACAAATAACAAAACTGTAGGTCCAATCGCGGGTGCAGGGTCTGAACATTGCAAAGCACCCCTAAAAAAATAAAAATAAATAAACAACTCCAACTTCCAGCGCAGGACCCCAACCTTGCAAAGCCGAAGAAAACAAAAGAAAACAACACGCACCGAACCAGCGAGAAAGAATGAACAGGCCCAACTGCATCACCAGGACCCCAAAATCATAAATTTGAGCCCAACAACAACAACCAACAACCGACGAACGAACGTACTAGCGAACAAGAAACAACCACTGAACCGGTAACCAATATATGTATCTCCAATGATTACCAAACTGTAATCGAAGCAGAGAAGGAACCAAAAACATATGACGGGCATGCCAGTAGAAATAATCAAACATTCTTACTTTCAAACAGCAAACACTGAACATCAAAGAAGGAATAGAAAATGAAATTATGGCATGGAAACTTACTCCAAAATGATGAACAATAGAAGCGCAGGTTGAATTGTGAACCAAAAAACAACAAGCAACAAGCGATGAACCAACAAAGAAGAAGCACCCACCAAACTAGTAAACAATGTATGTAGCTTCAATGATAATGAAATTGCATTCGAATCCTAGAAGAACTATGAAACATACAATGCCTATTCAACTGTCGATGGGCAACAATATTTTCCAAATTCACTGCAACATTGTATGGAAAATTTCGAGAAAAAATGTACTCTGGGAAGCCTATTTAGGTAAACATTTAAGGTTCTCATGATGTCTAAGGGCCTCGTGGTATGCAAACATTTAAGTTTTCAGGCCTGCTTTAGGACCTCGCGCCATGTAAACATTTAAGTTTTCATGCCTAGTTAAGAACCTCAAAAAAAGTGCCAATTACCTAAACCATCGGTATGCGAACATTTCAATACAAATACAAAGGACTAATAATAACAGGGTCCATGCTCAGAACATTCAGTCTGTAAACATTTTAGTAAAAATGTAATAAAAATTAAAACGGAGCGTCTAAACTCAAAACTTTGGATATCTACACATTTACAACATTGGGAACAACAAAGCTCGCAATAAGACCTC
>JZKD02S1675768.1:720054-736449 GCA_000966675.3 Picea glauca
AGATAAATGTATATTTTATTTTGAAAAGTTATTATTGGTTTGAGCTTTTTTATAATGACAATCTAAAATATTTTATGTTTTTCAATTGAAAAGGAAAAAAAGAGATCAATTATTAGTGGATATCCTTATTTTAAGAATAATGTTGTATTTTGTTATCTTTTTAAAATAATTCACCAATTGTAGTTTTTAGTCAAAGTTTCACTACTTTTAACAATTGGTGTGTCCAAGTTCTATCAAATTTTTAAAGGAATAATGCTCACTAAATAATTTGTAATATGAATGTGAAAACAAATTGAATATGTGTGATAATGGTTTGAAAAAAGGCTATCCTTTCTTTGGTGTATTCTTAAATACAAGAGAGTGGTCTTCTTCTAAGAAAACAATTTCAATATAAATATTTAATTAAACAATATAAAATCTAGCCTAATCTAGAACAAGCCTAGAGATCAATATGACAAAACACTTTTCACTCTAGAACTTCAATAGGTTTACATGATCAATTTTAAAAAATACTATGCGAGTAGATCTCCTAATATAGACCATCCTGTGCTTTTAAACACATATTGTAACATCAAATCATCCATCATCAGTAAAGGAAATCTGTACCTAATGGTTATCTTGTTGATGGCTCAAGAATCTATACACATTCTCCATCCTCCATCCTTCTTTGGACTTAGCACAGTCGGTACTACACATGGGCTTAGGCTTTCCCCAACTAACCCTTTATCCAATAACTCCTAGACTTGATTTTTGACCTCCTCATTCTCTCTAGGTGTCAACCTATAAGCTTATTTGTTTGGTAATATAGCTCTTAGAATAAGGTCAATATGATGGCTTATGCTCCTAATGGGTGGCAATGAGTGTGGTAACTCATTCACGACTATAGAAGAAAAGTTTTCTAACAGTTTCTGGATTTCTACAGGAAAGTCTTCTACAAAATTATTCGTAAGGATAACTCTAGGCTTCCTTACTACAACAAAATGCATTTATTTCTCCTTCTTGACTTCTTTTAAGAGCTCCTTCCCACTCATGAGAAGTATGATCGAACTAGCTTCTTTATATTTCTCGTTGTCTTCTATGGGTAACAACATATGTGTTTTGCCATTATTTTCTAGGGTATAGTTATTCTTTCTTCCATCATGAACAAATTTTTGGTCATACTGCCATGGCCTCCCCAATAAAATATGACAGACATCCATAGGAATTACATCACATAAAATTTCATCTTTGTAACCTCCTATTTTAAATTCAACTTGGCATTGTTGACTTACCATGACTTGATGTCCTTTTTGCAACCACGGTACCTTGTATGGATTTGGATGTGAAGTTGTCTTCAGCTTCAACTTTTCCACCATCTCCATAGATACTAGATTGTCAGTGCTCCCACTACTTATGATCACCTTGAAAGCTTTGTCTTTCGACTAGAAAGCAGTTCTAAATAGGATTGTTCATTGAACTGGTTCCTCTGGTTCCTTTTCTGGTTTCAAAATAATTTTCCTCATCATGAGGTTTCTTCCTCCTCATGCTGCTTCTACTTCCACATGTTTCTTCGCTTAGACAATGTGTGCTTCTCCGCCTTCTCTTTTTCTATCAGGACATTCCCAAGATTTGTGTCCTTTTCCATAGGTATAGCATTTAACTACACCTCCACTGGCTCTTCCTCTTCCTCTACCTCTGGTAAAAGAACCTCTTCCTCCATGCTGTCCTTCTTTAGAAAATCCACCCTTCTCATGGTGACTATGTTGTTTATCATATTCAGTCTTCAACTTCTGGAAATTTTCTCTGTTGGTTCCCTTGCCTCTGCTTGAATTTCCTCGTCTCCTTCGTTGACTTTACTTCCTGGCCAATTTTTCCTCAGCTTTCAAGGTTTCTTGATAGGAATCCTCGAATTTACTGATAGACATCATGCTAATCCCCTCTTGTATTTCATATCTCAGCCCATTGATGTATCTGGTTGTCTTCTCATATTCATTCTCCTTATGTCTAGCCCTGATATTCAGTCGGTAAAATTCTTCAGTGTACTCCTTCACTGATAAACCCCTCTATTTCAAGTTCTGCAATATTTTGTAAATATTGATTTGGTAATCCTTCAGGATAAATTTTTATTTCAATTTAGCTACCATCTTATCCCAGTTTTTAATTTTCTGCTTATCATTTCTCCTGCGTTCGGCTTATAGTTCATCCCACCATAACGTTGCATGACATTTTAGTCTTGTCACTGCATGCTTCACCATATTGTCTTCCTTGATATCTTCATAATTGAAGTATTTGTCCATAGAACGTACCCAATCCAACAATTCTTCAACTTCTAAATTACGATCATACACAGGTACCTCTATCCTTTCTCTAGCTCCTATCTTTGAAACATATTTTATCAAGTGATATTGTGTAGCATCCTCCACGTCATTTAATTTGACCTATGATTCATTTCTCTTAGATTCACTGACATCACCAACATCTCATGCTCTTCTTCGTGTTGTTTCCATGACGTCCAATCTCATTAGAAGTCGCCTCATTTCTTCTTCCATTTTGGGATTTTCTCTTCGCCTTCTGGGTGCCATGATTTCACTACGTCACCTACAAATAGAAATAAAACTTTCTTTGATATCACAAATGATACAAACTTTCCTCCATTCTCCTTTTTTCTGTTGTCTGCAAACAAACTTAAAATCTTGCTCTGATACCCCTTTATGTAGCCCCCCTACCTCAACAGGGTTTGTTGACCTCCCAGTCACTGGATCATCACTAAACTGAGATGGATTAAATCTTTTGAGTCCCTACTAGAATATCTATTAAACAAATCCATAGGTACTCGGTGAACTTCACCCACATGAACATGCACTGGGCACGAGTTCCCTCCACGTGACCACCGACTGTGACCACACGCCTCTCAAAAGGCATCTCGTGATTTCGTGTATCAGGTGTTTTTTATGTGAGTCACCCCAAATCTCCTGATCTCTAAAATTCTGACAGGGTCTTAGCACTTGGTAGCTCCTCCCTTATCCTTCTCCACATGACCACTACCTGTGACCAGAAGCTAAATCAAAAGGTGTGTTGTGAAATTTCATATCGGATATTTGCGTGTGAGTCAACCCTGACTCCTTCCGACTCTTGAAACTTCGAAAAGAGATTAGCAGGTGTTATCTCCTTTCCTTATATCCACTCATGTGACAAGTCACCATGACCTCAAGCTCATCCTTTGAGCACGTCGACATTTCACGGATTAGGGGTTTACGATACAACTTATCTCCCTTCACCCAATACCTGAAAGACCAATATTCCTTTGCCATGGATCAATGACCTCAATTCTCCTAAGATGTGATGGTTCAGATCGCGTTGGCAGTTCTCCCTCCGAGATTTTCCACCATTTGTTCAAATTCTCCCAATGCTTGAATCTCCAATGTGTGTGGATCTCTGCCACTTGTCACCCCAGATCCGACAGTTGGAATGGTTTCACGAGTTCACGTTTTGTGAATCCTCACAAGTCTTCCCTTTGACTTTTCCTCTCTGCAGGTCAGTGAAATGTTGATCTTCTTCCACGTGTCCTCTGATTCCAATGACCCAAATATTATTTTTGGACTTCAAGTCTCTGTGATCTAGCGTTTTCAGTTCTCAAACTTTGTTCCTTATGCATCGTGATATCTGACAACTCACGCTTGATCAATCGGATGGTTGATATTCCACTTCAGCGTTCTTACACTCTAGACTTCAGGGATATCAAGTTTCAAGCCACTCTCCCTCCTGATCTTACAGCAACCAGTAGTTTTGATTCCTACTAGTTATCCGATGCTTAGTCTTCACCTCCAGTCATCTGATTTCTCAGATCTATCTCACTGATCGAATAGTCAAGATTCTATTCTGGGTCTCCAGACCCCGAAAATCTCAATTTTCAACCTTGATAGTTTCTCTCCTTGGCACGCGAAGTACTAAGGTTCAAGCACTTTCTTATTATCTGACGATTGTCGATATTCTTCCTTGTCATCCAATGATCTCGATCATTCATCCTCCTGAGCTTCTGATATCTCCCCACCTTGGAATATTCATCCACTTTCAAATATTCCCAACCTTTGTTCTCTCAACGAATCTGTCTCTGGGATCTCGTCAACACTCGATAAAAGTGTTATCTCTTTTGATATTCTATCCTTTAAAAGGATTTCGATCTCCCACAGACAATTTGCATTCTTGAGATTTCGAATAACTCAGTTCAAAGGATTTTCTTGAAAAGAAAATACTTCTCTCCCACTTGGTGTTCTTCTATGCTGGTTCTTCAAAGCTTGTTGTCTTCTTGATGTTGTGCACACCTTTCACCTGGTCTGATTTTCTTTGATTCTCTCTAAACTTCTTTCTGAGTCAATCCAAGACTTAGTAGACACACTCCTTCTGTTTGAGATGCACACCTTGCATACAAGTATCAGAAGATAATGATTGAAACTAAACTAGCTTTGTCATGAACTCATACGGTCAATATCTCTCTAACAATCATACATGAACGAAATAATAATTAATACACACAAAATAACATTCATTCAATCACACATGAGATGAACATAGTCCAAGGATTTGGGACAATTTATGTTTGTTCTATTCATTCATGAAAAACAAAATACATAGTGTTTTATGCTACTCTACTCTGCTCTACTACCCTCTCTATTTTGTCTAGTGTTCTATCTCTTACAAAAAAATACTGAAAAACTATCTAACGACCGGCTCCACGAGCTCTCTCATTCGGTTCTGAAATCTATCGTTTCAAATTCAAAGCTATTACCTACTCTGTCTTATTACAATAACTACTAGTTATTTTCCAGATAGAGTCGACACTACATATTTGCATTTCTTATAGTCCTTCAAGACTTTACAAACAAGTTACATTTTTAAATGTTGTTTACAAAAATATCTCAAAAACTGATTAGATTCTGAGTTAAATGCTTGATTTGAAATGCTGTCATTGTTGAGATGTCGTTCATCTACCTCCACGCGTGTGTTGTTGAATTTGAAGGCGATGCTCCTGCATCACAAAGTCTTCATCAAAGTCTCCATGGATTGGTTCATGAGATTGATCCCACTTTAGCATGGGAGAATGAGAAATTTGTTCATCAATATTCTCTTGCTGTAATTAATTCTTCATATTAATAAGGGATGATTTTTCATATTCATCCAAGGGCACCATAAGATTTTCAAAAATACCTTCATACTCTTGAGAGAGAGGCCCTAATATTTGAAGAAGATTAAGATCAAACTTGCAAGATAATTTATCTTCCTTGGGATATTACAATTCTTGACCCATATCTATTGATATTCTCCCAACGGATATATAAATAATATTATTAGAAAATCTTCATGTTTTTCACTAAGCTTTGGAACATAGACAAGTAATGATGAGATATGAAAAATAGCACAAAGAGCATAACCATTAAACTTTGGAATATTATTTTCCAATTTTGGAGGGAGTCTATTTGGGTATCCAAGAATATACTTAATATGAATAGGAGGATACAATTCATGCAGTTCCCATGGTGCTATAATTCATTCATTTTAGAATATGAAAATTTATACAAAATCCTAAAATAGAATGACACCTTCTACAAAAACATGTGTGTGGAGCCACCAAGATGGATCTTCAATGCCTTTACAATAATTCTTTCTTTACCTTATAATCACAACATCTTCAAAATTTTCACAGGGAAAAGGGATTCTTCCCTCAATGGAGTTTCTAGATGAGTAAAATTAGGTTAGGATTTAATGTATTCTCACCAATGAATGTTGAAGAATATAATTTGGATTTACAAGGAGATGGAATCAATTCTCCTCAGTAATGACACCAACATGTCACCACATTATATATCACCAAGTGAAAATCCTTAACAAGGAACTTATAATAGTGGAACATCGAAGAGGTTACCAACATCACTTAGGAAACAATTTATCTCTATTTAGTGAAGGAATAATATCTAACACAATTGAAGATTCCCTAGTAGCATCCAAGAATCCCTAGTAAATACACAATCAAGTCTATCATCACCCCTAGGGTAAATACTCAAACTACCACCAATAAAAATATTAGAGAAAGTATTGATGAGGTCATGAGACAAGACAAATTTTTTAACATTCACATCCATCCAGGATGAGCCACACCACATAAAAAAATTCCTCCGATACCATTAATAGATAAATTCCTTGCATATGAACATAATTATAATCCATTCATAAATGTATACATTTACAACAAATATAATTAAATACATATTAAACAACATAAACACATTAAATACACTTATCTTTTAGTTAAATAACCAATTGGTTCAATATCATAGATGCCCCTTCCAGTCGTAGACTATGTTGTTCATATACTCTAAAAAATAGGTCATTGTTGAGCTAGGGCTATGAATCAACTAGGGAAAATGCTTCCTAAGAAAAATAAGGTCTAATAGATAGCATACTAAAGCTCAGGCCAGGGTTCCAACTCCTGCAATAGTTCCAAACTCACAACCTTTTATTCACCACAACCTTCCCCATCCCAAGAAGTGCACCCCTTCTCTGCAAAAAATTCCTTTGGTTTTCCCATTTCCCTTCCAACGGTTTAGCAACAAGCCAACCAGGAAGTCTCAAAGCTCGATGGTACTTGGAACACAAGATTCCTCAATATTTTAGCACCCATATACCAACACACAAGGAAACTTATCCCAACAATTCCCTCACTTACAGAGAATGCTCCATAGGCCTGGAAACCTTATTCTTGAACCCAAAACTACTATGGTTTATAGGGTAAATCGCTTCCCATCTCTCCCCTCCAAAAAAGATATGGATGATGGGATGAATCCTTGAATAACATTAATTCCCAACAATATATTCGCATGCTCTTAACTTGACAGTTGTCACCTTATGAACTACCTTTGACCCCACTTGGTGATTAATTCCCGACCTTGAGGAACTTAGGATAAAATAAGATCACATTATTTTTCAAGTTAGGAATAATATTATAATATTCCCTTGGCTTAATCCCCCTTGAATTAGCCCACCTTCTTAGAACCTAAGCCCCCATTTTTCTCTTGTGTAGCCTTATCCCCCCATACTCTTTTTCCTCACTTGGTCTACAAAAATAATATGTTTTATTAATATCATTGTTTTTTATTACATATTATATTTGTTAGGCTCACTAAACTTTCATCTCGTGAGCTCCCTAGCCTAAATCACATTGACACTCTTCCCTTAAAAGATGTATACAAAAGGAACTAAATCCCAAACATCTTGGCTCACCAACCTATAAAGAATATGTACATTTACAACTTGGGGTTCAATTTAGAGGTATTACATTCCACTTCCCCTTATTTATGAACTATCCTGAATGCATTATATACACATGTATAAGAAAAATTATTTTAAAATATCCAAAAATATGTGGTTGCTCCTTCTAAATGGAATCCGCATTCTCTCAGGTTGCATGTTTAGGACCTTAGAAGGTCCAATAGACCACTACCATCCATATTGTTTGATTCTAGAGTATCTTGAATTTCCTTTCCAATATACACACCGAATAATCTTGAAAGTTTCCTTCTTTCTCCACATAAATCACATTCCAATCAACTACATGATTAACATCAAGAACATACATTGTAATTAAAAACACATGTAACACATTATGTATGCACATGGATGTAGGCAATGCAAACATGTATGCAATTGGACCAATCCTTTCTAGGATCTCAAATGGTCCACAATATCTTGCTCCCAACTTTGGACATCTCCTCAATTTAAGTCAAATCTTATTATATTTTACTTTTAAGAAGACATGCTTACCCACTTTAAATCCTCTGTGAGTTCATCCTTTGTCTACATAAATTTTCTTCCTATCATGTGTGACCTTTAAACTCTTCTTTATTTTCACCATTTGTTCTTGCATTTCTTTGGGCAATTATTTCCCAACCACTACTCTATCTATTGTGTTGTACCAACTCACTGATGTGTTTCAATTTCGGTCATATAATTCTTCAAATGGGACCATTTTCAAAGATGCATGATACCCATTATTATAAGCAAAGTCAACTAAATGTAAATAATCTTCCAATTTTGATGGTTTATCCATCACATACATTCTTAGAATATCCTCAATCACCTTATTGACCCTCTTTGCTTTCCCATATGATTATATGTGATATGTTCTGCTAAAATTCATATTTGTCCCAAATCCTTTAAATAATCCCTTTCAAAACATGGAATCTCTATCAGAAACAATTTCCTTAGGCACACCATTTAGCTTGGAAATTTCTCTCATATAAATATCCACAATGCTTATTTCCTTGTGAGTGATATTCATTGGAATAAAATAAGAAACTTTGGTTAGCTTATATACCACCACCATGATGGAATAATGTTACTTTATTGTTCTAGGAAGATTGGTGATAAAATCAATTGTCATGACTTCCCATTTCCACTCAGGAATGAGAAAAGGCTACATAGCAATCTAGTAGGATGTATGTGTTTATCCTTGACCTTATGACATTCTATACATATAAAAATATACTCAGCCACCTCTTTCTTCATACTAGACCAAAACTATTGACTCTTTACAGCTGCAATGGTTTTTCGGTAACCTAGGTGCCCAGCATAAGGAAGATTATGCATCTCTTTCAGCGCCATAATTTTCAGCTCCTGATATTTAGGAACATATACTCTACCCAGTTACATGAGGATTTTGTCCTCTCTTCGCTCTTAATTTTTAATTTTCTACTGAAAATTACCTTCATGTAATACTTTTTTTTTCTTCATATAATGTTGATTTTATTTTGAAGCTTCCAAAATTCTATTTTTCAAATCGGATTTATACATTCTAATGGTTTTATCATTCATTTCATGCACCCTAATCCTAATTGCATTATCCAGCTTTTTCTCCGTGCCTTTGATATGATTAATGTTAAAGTCATACTCGCTTAGGAACTCAATCCATATGATTTTCATAGGATTCAAAGTTGGTTATCCAAACAAATATTTTAGACCATTATGGTATGTCCTCAACTTGAATCTGTTTCCCATAAGATAATGTTTTTACATCATAAAGGCATGAACTATGGATTCCAATTCTAAATCATAGCTGGCATAGGGTCTCTCGTTCTCTTTCATCTTCCTTGACTCATAGAAAATAACATTCCCATTTTGGCTATGGACTCCTTCAATCCTTTCCTTGCAAGCGTCAATGCTCACAATGAATTATTCATTTGGATCAACAATCCTTAGGATTTGTGAATTTTTCAATAAATTCTTCAAGTGTTGAAATATTTCTTCACATCCATAGGTCCACTCAAACTTCACACCCTTGTTTTGTAAATAAGTTATTGGATGTGTAACACCTTCAATAAATATTCTATAATAACCTACAATTCCCATGAATGATATCACCTCTGATACATTCGTTGGTGTTGGCCATCATTCAAATATCCCTTTGGACACAATCCTTTCATTTCAATTCAACAATCCTTAACCAACACATTTATTCTTCTTTTAGCTCTTGTAGATAACTGAACTAGCCAACATTTCCCATGCCTGATTCTTTGAAAATGAATTATCTCAACAATATTAGGATCAATGTAACTATGACTAGCCCATGAATCAATTAAAATAGTTATAGGTTGATCATTGATATTACCTTCCACTTCAACCATATGAGACTGGAATTCAACTTTCCTTTTGTGCAAGGTTGCATAGATGCTTGGCATGCTTCTACCCATTTCCTCAAATTCATCATCCTAATATACATTGTGAACAATATTCACTCTTTCACCCCTATGAGGGAAATATCTATACATGTGATCTCCCTCAAAACCCCAACATTTAACATGATGCTTCATTTTCCTTTCTCCTAATTGTTTAGACATTCTAGGCTCATTTCGAGTTGGTTGTCCTTAAGAAATATTTCTGAAGAATGGTGCCTTGTGCCCTTTCTTCGACTTCTCCATATTACCTTTCTTCTTGTCTTCCCAAGACTTTTGGAAAATTAGTCTTCATCTAGGTTGATCATAAAGGAAATTGGATCTCCTTATTTCTTCCTCCAATTTATTGTGGTCATCGTATCATATATTATCACTGAATATTGAAGTTATCCCACTTAGGAACCTTTGAATCATTACTTTCTAATCCTTGATCAAGTTGAAATCCCTTGGAAAATCTAAGATTTTTTTCTCGTACTCATCGATGGCCACACTCCTAATCTTTATTTCAATGAAATCCTTCATATTCCTATAAAATAATTCTTGGGCAATTATTTCTTCTGAAAATACTTTTTAGCTACCTCCAAGTTATTTTATTCTCATTGGTGTGCTTTACCTACATGACTTGGTCCCACCACATTGATTTGTTTCCCTTCAGCAAGTAAATTTCAAGTCTACCTTATTCTATGAGGAATAATTGTGCAATTGGAAATACTTCATCATCCCCAACGACCAAGGTTCTCCATCCTCATATTTCCTATTTTCACCATCAAAGGTAGAAGGTTTGATATTTCTCATCTCCCCTTGTAGTTCATCTACCCCAAAACTTATGCTAGTCTTTCTGAGAAGGGATAAACTTGGACTATTGTACAATCTTCTAACTAAGTTCCTTGGTGAGTTGTGATGATGTCTAGCAACACTTCTAGATTATTCCTTTCTAGAATGATATATGTGATCCTTTAACTTACTAGAATCTATCTCCTTATCCACCTTCTTCTCTATCTTATCCAAGCTCTGCAATATCTTGATGTTGAAGCCATTCTGCTTCTCATGTGATTTCATAAGCCTCTTATTATCAAATTTATATCGTATCACATCTCTTTGGAGACTCTTTATGGTCTCAACCAAATTTATTCTCTCCTTCTTTCCTTCTACATGCCCATTTGATTATGTCCCTACATTACCCATTCTAGCATACAACCCCCTGACTTCATCTTCATTGTTGTAAGTTCTTTGTACATCTTCCATGTTTCTGGTATCTCTTTTGATCTTGATATGTTCTATTTATTCCTATAATTCTACAAAATGTGCCTTCAATGGGATTTATTCGACACAATGATTCAACAATTCCATAAAATCATGCATAATTCTTCCCTTTAAGTGAACCCTTCATCTGGCAAACTTAATTCCATATACCCAATATTTTGGAATTTTGAAAGAATCCCAATTGGGCTTCCTCATTTTTTAGCAATCTAACCAATTTTTAGCTTCATCTAGCATCTAGGTTGTTAGTTACAACTTGTTGATTTTTTTTTTATTTTCCCCTTTTAGCATTGAATTCTACAAGAATATTCTCTCTCATCGTGTACATGTTTAGATAACCAGATCCCAATATGGATCCATAGATTTATTTTATGGTTCATTGGCTTTCAATAGTCTACTCACGTCCCCCAAATTGACTTTTCAGTAGGGAGTTATGCCCTCTGGAAGTCAACTGAAGCTGGAATTTTACCTTGCATTGTTTATCATGTACTTCCACATACAAGCTCTATTTCCCAAACATAATAGCTCATTGGAAATATCTCCAGGATCTCTTTTATTAAATTCATAGATAATTATGTGGTGCCTATGGAAATTATAGTCTCAAAAAATAGATCTACCAAAAACATTGTTTAGGGCCTAAAAAATGACCTTCAAAATCATGACCTATAAAACACTATAAAATTATGACAAATTTCATTAATTTTTGCAGACATGGATGTCGATGTGGCATTTTGAATCCACCTAGAACCCCAAGGTGATTCCATTCCAGTGCTTTAAACATCCTGGCCTTTCCTTATCAACCCATTCCTTCCTCTTTCATAATCTTTCCTTCATTCTTTACCTTAATTTTACTTTATAACTAATAAATTAATTTATATTAAACTTATTGTAGACCCACCCAAATCAGTCTCCACATGACTTCATTCCAATGGGCCATGCCACCAAAGGATCCCATATTCCATGCCAAACATCCACTTGCCACTTCCACATAGGCTACAGGGATGGGCGGGTCCCATTCCACACCCTTATTCTTCAATGTGTGAACAACATGTCGCCACCCCAGATCCAATGACTAATATTGGGGAATGATCAACTTACGTGAGGGTTAACATCCTTCTATGATGAGATGATATTTTTTACCATGCTATGTGGTGTTCTCCCATTGGCTTTGAATCACCAAATACCTTCTAGGAAACTAATTGGATGCCATGTGATACCACCACCGTGAACTGCCCACCTTGCCAGTGTGGACCTGCTAGCTCGAAGATCTAATGATGGAGATAATTGGAAGATCGAAAAATATGGTTCATTTCATGTTGTGAAGTTTCCTGAAGGTTAATGATACTTCATTATGAAATAATGGTTTTACCCATGATACATGGAACCTTTTAATTGGTTCACATTGGCAAGGGATATTTGAAAACCACTCTTCCTAGCATGTGATACCCCCAAAAGTTTCAATTGATACCATTGTCAGCCACCCCATCATGTTGGTATGCCACCTCAACACCATGGCCTTCCATCTCACCACCAACCACCACTGTGGACCTACCACAATAGAAATCCACATCACCACTGCCACATCACCACCACATGGCCTCGACATCATTGTTGACATCATGTATGGAAAAATACCCCAACTTTCCCATTTTTAAAATTTTTCCATAATTGCGTGATTTTCAAATTTTTGCACAATATGCCATGGAAGCTCTGAAATTAGGCTTCCTATGGCCAATTTCGGCATTGTGGATGTCAATTCAACTACTGGACCCAAAATTCAACACTTTTGTGTCAATTCCTCAATGAATTCCTCTTCATAAATTGGGGTTTTCCACCAATTTCACCCCATTTCACTCCAAATTCTCTGTAATGTCCAAAATTCGAACCATTAAAGGCCCAATAATGCTCAAACATATGTGAAAATTGGGGAAATTTAATCCTTGGGCTCAATTCCCTCATATTTCTCAACATATTTTCCAATAACCAACATTAAATAAAGGACAACAGAGAAGGGATAAATAGAATATGTTATGTATGGTAAGAGATATGAACACATCACCCCCATTAATGCCCCCCTGTAGTACAACTTTTCCCAAGAGTAACAACACTAGACTAGGAGATGATGATGACCATCTAGGTGAAACAAGAAAAAACGTATAATTTCAGATTTTCATGATTCATTATCCAATTCAACCCATGGTCACACTTTTCATTCCCCAAACATTAACATTATCACTCTATATAAAGTTTCAGAGACTTTTAACAAATAGTTCTAACTATTTGTTAGAACTATTGAATGCTTAATAGCTCAACATGTTATTTTGGTGTGTAAACTATGAGATTCATTCTTGTAGTTCCTTATATGTTTATCATGTATTTATTATAATCCATAATTTCATCCATATTTAGACTCAATTGTCTGAAACACTTGTGGACAAATGCCTCTTGAGGATGGAAGATTTTATATCTAGACTGAGATTGTTTGAGTGTCGAGAGATCTATAAGAGATAGGAAAAACATTACCCACATTTTTGCATGAATTTTTTTATTGCAAGCATGGATTTAAGGATCACCATGAGTCTTATCTCCTGGGGTGCCTCAACATCATTCCATTGACAACCTATAACATCTCGAGGGACAACATAATAAATGGCATTGTTGAGGGGGAACAAAATTTCAAGATATTTTTCCCTGGGGATACGACATTGCAAGCTTTGATACTCAAAGGTGAATGATTTTCAAGCACCTGGATATTTATTATTTCACCTAGTGACTCCATAGAGAAAATATGTGTTTTCCAATAAAATATACACCTGAAATAACCCATGGATCTTGAGCATACTCTAGTACACTCATATCCAGAGAAGATCGTGACCTAGAGAAAATTTATCATAGAACATCCCATCACTTAATATTTAGGTAAACCTAATTTGGAAACATATCCTTTTGTTGTTTGTAGAGGTGGATAATATTTTGAGTTAATTTATATACTCATTGATTCATATTTGTCTTTCCATATACCTCCTCAACCACTAATAGATCTACAAAATTCACCCTTAGGATTTTTCCAAGGGGAAATCTCTTCCCTTAAACCCTTCTGGAAAAAAATTGTTAATCCCTCGTTCATTAAATCCCATATTTGTATCTTGCAAAATATTATAACCAACCTTAGAGGAGGAAGAGATGGGGGGAAGAAGCCTACCCCACAACCTTTAAACCCTTGGGTCACTGTTAGATTTTTCCCATTAAACATCCACGTGAATTTTGAAGACCTCCCTGAAAATGACCTAAAGATATTTCCCAAGTAGAATGACAAACCAACTCAATTTTCTGAAGAAAGCCTAGCGACCTTTCAATACTACACTAAAAACATGTTCATGGAGAATTATGATGTCTTCATGAGGCTTTTTTTTCAGACCTAGGAAGTAGATGTACGAAATTGGTTCATAGAGATTCATATAACCTCAATAGATAACTGGCAGGTTGTTGATTCTACATTTAGGAAGAAATGGGGGGGAAATAGATATAACCTATATTACTTGAATGAATTTGGCTCACTCAAGGAGAGAGTAAATGATCCTATTTTTGACTTCAACAAAAGATTCAACAAATGGTATTAAGGAAAATAAGGTCTCTAGATATGTTGATAATGTAAGATGATGGAATAGAAATTTAAGGGAATATTATTGCATCGGGAAAAATGAAGAAAAAACTAGATCAAATAGAAATAAAAAAGGTTAAATAAGATGGTGGTGCTCAATATCCAGTCAAAAATTCCCATGAAGCCCAAATGGATGAGATGTCTATACTGATCAGAAGCTTGGAAAACAAGATGTCTATATTTGAAATAGAGAATGGAAATTCCAATAAATTCCCTCAAGAAGGAGGGGTAAAGAACCCTAACTAGTTCAAAAGGCCTTTCCATCCTCAACTCCTGAGGAGAGAAAGCATGAATAAGGAACATACCATACAACCTCTTGTAAGAACCAATAGTGAAAATAACCTAGTGGAGGAATAAATACATGAAGTATATGATGAGAATCCATAATAAATACACATGTTACAAGGGGAAAGAAATTCCATGCATCTAATTCAATATGATTATGAATATTCCCTTAACAACAGGAAGAAAACTTCCAAAAGTGAATCAAACAAAAAACCGTTATCCTTTGTTCAGTATAGGATGTTTGTTGATGCACTACAGGATAAGGTGCATAACAAATATGAGCTTAGAGCCAAGCATAATGAGAATAATCAAGATATTCAACCCCAGGTTAAAAACCCTAGCACGAGACTTTGTATGGATAAAGTCAAAGAACTAAATAATATTCCCAAGACTAAAGGAGTTGGTGAGCCTTCAAATATAGAAAGAGAGATTAAGGAACTTGAGAAATTAGTTCCACCTTTCAACATCGAAAAGGAATTGTCCAATATCAAGATTGATTTCCCACTGATGGAGTTGGATAGAAATAATTCATACCACAAGCAAATTGAGAAAGGGATACAAGTAAAAGGATCAATAGTTCCTCTTGACACTATGAATTTACAAGATGAGTACCCTACCATAGTCTTTGGTCCTCACATAGATGAAAAAGAGGAGGTGTTTTCACCTTTCTACGTAACATTAAATATCCATGAAAAGATGTTGCATAACTGTATTCTTGACTCTGGAGCCTCACATAATCTTATGCCCAAGGTAGTTATGGAAAATTTGGGTATGAAACTAACTAGACCATATCATGATTTGTACTTGTTTGATACTAGAAAAGTTAAATGTGATGGGTTTATCAAAGATATGGTAGTCACCTTGGATCAACTTCGTGTTAAAATTGTAATGATGGATGTAGTGGTGGTTGATGTGTCTGTTAAATATGGGATTCTTCTATCCATAACATGGGAGAGAAATATTGGGGGTACAATGAAAATTGACATGACCTATGTTATTGTACCAATTTTTGGAGGAGAGAACAAAAGATTACATAGAGAAACAAAGTTCACTTATGTGATAATTAGTGATCAGAACAACCTTGTAAATAATCCTATATATGTTGTTGATTAATATATTGGTTTTTTTATCCTCACAATAAATGAAGAACATAAGGAAGCCCCCACACTCATATCTCCTCCAATAAGCCCCGCTGTAGAAATAGGTGGTATGTGGAAAACACATTTTGATGGGGCATAGTCAAATGAAAGAGTAGGATTTTGCGTTGTCCTTGTTTTCCCCAATAATAAATATATTTAGTTTTCCTACAAGGTTGAGTTCGAGGCCACTAAAAATGTAGATAAATATGAGGCCTTTATTATAGGCCTAGATACAACATGGAAAAAGAAGATCATTGAGTTGGTGGTATTTGGAGACTCAAAACTTGTGGTGAAAAAAATCAAAGGTTACTATCAAATAAGGAATCCCAAGATGAGAGCATACATAAAT
>JZKD02S1675768.1:741869-774522 GCA_000966675.3 Picea glauca
CTTGAACATTTAAGTGGGGTAAAAGGAGGTTGCCCCCTCGAAGAGGCTTATTATCTGCAATTATCTCTTTTTCAAGGCGTTGAGTACTTTTCCTGAGGTTTTTCTATGCTATATTAATGTTTGGTTCTTAACAATTAACCTCTGCCAAATATGGATCACATACTTGAGAAATTAGTTGTAGTAAATAGGATCTCCATGATGGATGGTTTCTCAATAAATAACCAAGTAGCAATGCATCTTGATGATAAGGAAAAGATAACCTTCACAACCCCATGGGGGACCTTTATGTATGAAAAGATTGCCTTTGGTTTGATAAATGAAGGAGCCACATTACAATGAGCTATGGATATAACCTTTTTAGGAGAGAAATACAATTTCATTTTCATATATCATGATGACATTAATGTATTCTCTCAGATAGATCAGGATCACATCAAGCATTTAAGGAATACCTTTGTGAAGTGAAAAAATATAAGTGTTTCATTCAACCCAAAAAATTCTTATTTCTCCATGATAGAAGGGACGATCATAGGTAATATTGTATAAAAGGAAGGCATGAAGATAGATCACAGAAGAGTGGAGGAAATTAGATTGATTTCTCTACCTAGAAACAGAAAAGAGATACAATCCTTCCTAGGATGGATTAAATTCCTAAGGATATTTGTGCCAAATTTTGATGAGATGGTAAGGCATATCACTAACATGTTGAAGAAGGATCAATAAGTAAAATGGACAACTAAATATAAAAATTCTTTCCATCAAATTAAATAGGCCTTGGGAGAATCACCCGTGCTAGTTATAACAAACTATGACAAAGAGTTCCTTGTTTTCTCTTTTTCTTCAGAACATACTCTAGTTGTTGTACGGTTACAAAAAAATTAAGAAAACCAAGAGAAACCAATATCCCTTTTTCAGCAGATCTTTAAGAGATGTTGAGATAAGGTACAACAACTTGGATAAACAAGTATATTCCCTGGTCAAATAATTGAAATATTTCAGAGATTATATATTGAAATAAAAACCATTTTCATTTTTACCTTCCAGTGAAATAAAGGATGTTGTTACTCATCCTGACAATGAAGGAAGAAGCGGTAAATGGATTTCCAAGCTCCAAGAATATGATTTGGAATTCAAACCCACCAAGTTGTTAAAGGGAGAAGGACTGGCTAAACTTCTGGGTGAACTAAATTGCAAGGCTCCTAATATCAATTCTTTGTCAGCAAATATCATGACAACATAGAAAGAAGAAAATGAAACACAAGAGCCATCTTCAAAGGTTAGTCCTAAATTTACTAAATCTGATTGGTATAAGGATGTGATCTTCTACTTGCAATATTTAAGTTGCTCACCAACATGAGACAAAGACAAGGCCATATCAATCAAACTCAGGGCTGTGAAGTACTGTATTTTGGAAGGATCCAAGAGGAATATTGCTAAATTGCCTTAGAAGAAACTGAGGGAATTATCAATGAGTTTCATAAAGGGATAGGTGGAGGTCAACATGCTTGAAGAGCCACTACATATAAGATCCTCAAAGTTGGTTATTACTGCCCCTCATTGTTTTATGATGTAAATTGCATGGTTAGAACCTTTGTAGAATGTAAAATGTTTGCAGGAAAGAAGAAGTTGCAGCCTCTTCCACTCATACCTGTCAAACAAGAGACACCCTTAGAACAATGGGGATTAGATTTCATTTGTGAAATAAATCCAAATTCAAGTGGGAAACACAAATGGATCTTGAAAAGAACATATCCCTTCACCAAATGGGTAGAGGCTATCCCCACCCTAGCAATACATTATACAATTACATTAAAGGAAAACAATCTCCATCGATCGCACGTGATGTTTCAACCTCGTAACACTTAAGATCTTCTTTAATTACAATATTTTCAAGATATTTATATGATATTCCGTCTTTAAATTCAAAATCATCTCAAAATGTGCGCTAGGGCATTGAGTTGTCCTTCACTAGCATGTTGGTGATGATGCTCCTGCATCATACTCCTCTGGACAAAAATTCATGGACTCCTGTCCATGAGCTACTGCACTCACTTTCCATGCTTTTGAATATATTCTTCATTTACCCAACTGGAATCTTCTATTGGGTTTCCTTTCCACTTTACCAAATACTCAAAGTAAGTCTTCCTCCTAGTCTTCTTACCAATCCTTTGATCTATGATCTATTCTATCTGTGGATTTTTTGCTATAGGCATCTGCTTCTCCCACTGGATCTCTTTCTGATTTTCTAATCCTTTTGTGTCATATTCCCTTTAAGGGTACAGGTATGAAATTTTGAATATGGGTGATATACCCACATCCTCTGGAAACTCTATCTCATAAGCATTATCATCAAATTTCCTTAGGATTTTGCACGGTCCTATCTTTTTCAATTTCAATTTGTTATATGTTCCCATTGGAAACCTTTCCTTCCTGAGATGTTCCATAACTTGATCTCCCACTTAAAATTGAATTTATCTCCTATGCTGATCAAATTTGCATTTATATTCTCTGATGTTGTTCTGCAACTACTCTTTGATATGATTATGAAGCTTATGCATTTCTGTAGCGAAGTCTTCTGCTCCAACTCTTCTGAACTCATCCTTCACCAAATCACTCAACTTTTATAATCCCCTTGGATTCATTCCATATACTATCTGGAATGGACTCTTCCCTGTACTCCTGTTTATTGAGTCATTGTAGGAAAATTCTTCTTGTGACAGAATATGATCCCACTAGCTATGATGTTTAGTGACCAAACTCCTCAACAAATTTCCCAGACTCTGATTTACCACCTCAGTCTATCCATCTATTTGAGGGTGATATGCTGAAATAAAGGACATTTCCATCCCCAGTTTATTCCACAATGTTCTCCAGAAATGACCAACAAATTTAGTGTCTTTATCTAAGACAATACTCTTGGGAAACCAACGAAGTCTCACAACTTCCTTGAAAAAGACATTTTCAATGTGTGTTGCATCATTATTTTTTTGTCATGGGATAAATTGTGCCATATTTTAGAATCTATCAACTACCACAAATATGGAATCGCTTCCCCTTTGTGTTCTTGGAAATCCCAACATGAAATCCATGATTACTACATCCCGAGGCCTATATGGAATAAGAAATGGTTGATATAATCCAGTGTTATGTCGCTTCCCTTTTGCATACTGGAAAATCTTACATCCATTTAAAAATTTCTTCACTTCTTCCCTCATACTTGGCCAATAGTACGAGTTGTTCAACTTTGCAAATGTCTTGTCATGGCCAAAATGTCCTACTAGACCTCCACTATGTTTTTCCTTCAATGAATTATCTCTCATTGAGAACTTTGGTATGCACAATTGGATACCATTAAACAACAATCCATATTGAATCCGATACTTTGTCCATGCTTCATATGCCTATTTAAAATCAAGATCATCCCAATACATATCCTTAAGGTGTTCAAACCGTAAGGTTTTCACTTGAAATTCTTGTATAATCAGACATGTCCTGCTCAATGCATCAAAAACTTTATTAACATTTCCAGAAACATGTTTAATGAAAAAAGTGAAAGTTTTCATAAACTCTATCCACTTATCATGTCTTTGATTTAACTTCTCCTTTCTGGTTATGAATTGTAAATCTTGATTATCGTTGTACAAAACAAATTCCTTTGGAACAAGGTAGTGCCTCCATTTCTTTAAGGCTTGAATATTGCATAAAATTATTTATCATATGTGGAGTACTTCCTCTTGGTGTCACTCAACTTCTCACTAAAATATGCAACAATTTTATTGTCTTGGTCCAAGACTTCTCCAATTGCTACTCCACTAGCATCACATCGTACTTGAAACATCTTCCTGAAATCTGGCAAGACCAGAATTGGTCATTCTATTATCGTCTTCTTCAATATTTAGAAACTTTTCTCAGCTTCTTCTATCCACTTAAAATACGTGTTCCTCTTCCTCACCATATCTAATATTTGTGCACATATACCACCAAAACCTCTAATGAACTTCCCATAGAAACTTGCTAATCCATGGAAGCTTCTCACCTCAAATATGCTTCTCGGTGATGGCCATTCTCTGATTTCTCTCACCTTCTGTGGATCCATATTCAATTCATTTGAAGAGATTACAAAACCCAAGTAAATGAGTTTTGTCTTCATAAAAGAGGATTTTTTTAGATTTATCATCAACTTCTCCTGTTGCAACCTTCTCATTACTAATGTTAAGTGCCTCAAATACTCTTCTTCAATTTTACTGAAGACTAATATATCATCCAAATATACAATCACAAACTTACCAATGAAATCTTTTAATACCTCATTCATCAACCTCATAAAAGTACTTGGGGAATTCATCAAGCCAAATGGCATAAGAATCCACTCATACACCGCTTTGTTTGTTTTGAAGGTTTTTTTCCACTCATCACCTTCTCTCATCCTTATCTGGTGATATCCACTTTTCAGGTATATTTTTGAAAAATAGTTTTCTCCGCTCAAACAATCCATTAAGTCAGCCATCCTGGGAAAAGGAAATCTATACCTGATGGTGATTTTTTTTTTATGGATCTTCAGTCTGTACACATTCTCCATCCTACATCCTTCTTCAGACTCAACACAGTTGGTACTGTGCATGCACTCAAGATTTCTGTCACGAAACCCTCGTCCATCAAATCCTGTACTTGTTTCTTTACCTCCTAATTCTCTTGAGTTTTTATTATGTACACTACTTTGTTCAACAGACTAGCTCCTAGTATGAGATCAATGTGATGGATGATACTCCTGATAGGTGGAAATGAGCGAGGTAACTCATCCACTACTATGTCAACAAAATTCTCTAATAGCTCTTGAATTTCTTCAGGAAGATTATCCATAGAAGTACTTCTAAGGATGACTCTAGGTTTCCTCACCATAGAAAATTGCAGCTCTTATTCCTTCTTGACTTCACTTAAGAGTTCATTCCCACTCATGATAAGTATACTTGTTATGGATTCTTCCATCACCTTCATGTCCTCTATTGGTAGTATCATATGTGTACTACCATTTTTATCCAAGGTATAAGTATTTTTTCTCCCATCATGAATGGCATTTCTGTCAAACCTCCATGGTATCTTCAACAATACATGACATACATCCATGGGAATCACATCACACAAAATATCATATATATATCGTCCTATCTTAAATTCAAGTAGGCATTGTTTAGTTACCATTACCTGGTGTCCTTTTTGCAACCACAAGTCTCTGTACAGACTCGGATGCACAGTTGTCTCCAACTCTAATTTCTCCACCATTTTTGTGGATACCAAGTTATCAATGCTCCTAATTTCAATTATCACCTTGCATACCCTATCTTTAGCCTTACAAGAAGTTCTGAACAAACTGTTCCTCTGCACTGGTTTTTCCACTTCTAGTTCTGGCTTCAAGATAACCTTCTTCATCATCAAAGACCTTCCATCTTTTGTGCCTTCTACCTCTAAATTAATCTTCTGCACTTCTGAAATGTGACCTTCACCTCCTCCTTATTTATTTATATTGAGGCATTTCCAAGACACGTGTCCTATTTTTCCACAAGAATAACACTTCACCTCTCATCCTCTACCTCTTCCTCTTCCTCGAGGAAAAACATTCCTTCCACCATACTGTCTCCCTCGGGAACTTCCTCCTCTTTCTGGGTGACTATGCAGTTTTCCAGTCTCAACCTTGGGCTTCTGTGCCTTGTCATGGACAATTCCTTTACCTATGTTTAGACTTCTCCCTTTTCTTTGTTGAATTTGTTTCCTAGCCAATTTCTCTTCTCCCATCAGTGAAATCAAATAAGCATCCTCCATTGTCCTCATTGTCATCATGTTGATTTCATCTTGGATTTCATATCTTAGTCCATTTATATACCTAACAACCTTTTCATCATCCTTTTATCTTTGTCCAACCCTGATGTTCAACTTATAAAATTATTTTGTGTATTCTTTTACTATCAGTCCTTTCTGTCTCAAGTTCTGTAATTTCTTGAACAAATTTATCTGATAATCTTTGGGTATGAATTTAGATTTCATCTTGGATACCATTCTATCCCAATTCTTGATATTTATCTTTCCTTTACTTCTTATGTCAACCTGTAGGTCATCCCACCACAGTGTTGCGTGTCCTTTCAATCTGGTGACAACATGTTTCAATTTCTTCTCCTCATCAACATATTCATAGTCGATGTACTTGTCCATTGTTCTTATCCAATCCAACAATTATTCAACATCTAAGATGCCTTCGTACATCAGTATTTCTATTTTTTCTCTACCTCCCAATTTGACAACATCTTTCAACAAGCGTTCCTCTGCAACATCTTCTCCTGCAACTTCTTCAACTTCTAATTCTTCTCTCTCTGCATCACTGACGTCTCCAACATCAAGTGCTCTTATTTGTATTGTCTCCATGGCATATAATATTGCGTGAAGTTATCTCATATCCCTTTCCACAACTAGGTTTGATACAGGTCACTCCACACGTCTTCTAGGTGACATGGTGTTGATACCATGTGATGATAACAGACTACCTTTTCTACACATAGCACAAATTGAAGCTCTGATACCACGTGATGCAACCCCCTTCTCTCCTAGGGGTTGTGTGACCTACCAGTCAATGATATTTAGTTACTTGATCTGAATGAACTCTTTCGGCCTCTACTAGACCCATAATTCAATTCACACAGGTCCCTTGTTGTTACCCACGTAGTTTTGATTCACCCGCACAGCCTTTTCCTGGCACTTTTGGTAACTTTAAATGGAAATAACTATATCATTTGCTAGGATTCTCTTCCTTATGACCATGGGATATAACCTCCAGACAACCCCCTTTGGGACTCCGAGATTCGGGGGTTCCGAGTATTCCAAACCCCTTTTTCCCCAGAGTGTAAATCCTCCAAAGTGACAGATCTTCTGCCACGCACCCTATTCCAATAGATGGCTCGGATGAACTCTGAAGCTTTGGACTTTGGGATTTCTCATGCCTTCACACTTCAATTCTTCCAGAGTTACTTTCCTCTGGAGGAAATATCATCTCTCCATGTGTCCCTCCGTTCATCAATGACCCCTATTGACTTCGACCTTCGAGACTTTCAACTTTTTGAAATTTACTGGGAAATTTCCCTAAAGTGTTCTATCATTGTAGTGATATATTTGATGCCATGTGTTCCAAAAACATAAGGCTAGGATGATTCCTTACCTTTGGATCTATGAACGAATTATGCTCAACTTTTCCTCTTCCTCCTCAACTTTTCCTCTGGGGTGCACGATTTTAGATTCCATGATCTGATGGCCTATGTCCTTCTCACATCGATGACCATGTTTTACTTCACATCTTACAGACTTTGGCGATCCTACTCCCAAAAACCTTCAAACCAACAAATACATGAAGTGCCAAAGGAATCTCAGACTATTCTCCGTGCAACTTCCCCAGATCTCATAGTCTAGAAAGATATTGATTCCTCTGAATGGATCATGCTCGTTGATTGTGAAATTTTCAGTGGGCTCATCCCTTCTGAAGAAATTTTATCCACTATTTATTCTTAGCATGTTCCTCCTCGAAACTTAAGCTTATCAGAATGTTTGTTCTTCGACACTTACTGCTTGCACCTTTTCAAGATGAATTCTTTGAAACTAAGCCAAAATTCAACCCTATACACACTTTGCAACATGTTTATTCCACTTACCCCTTTGCATGCAACTATAAACTTTTTTCAATAGTTCTCACATGGCTCAATTGTTCCTCCTAAAGAATATGAGATTGAGTGTGTTTCTACCTATGCACACCTTGCATCGTCCTTTGCACTCTTTTCAAACAAAGCTTCATGTTATCCCTCCTAAGCTTCTGAGTCAATATAGACTCTTTTAATGCACACCTTCCAGACACTATGCACTCCTTGCATATAAAGCTTCTCGTTATCTATTTTGATCTTCTAAGCCAAAATAGACTCTGTCAATGCACACCTTGTGGAAACTATGCACTCCTTTCATATAAATCTCGAAGAAGAGAAACAATTGAAACTTATCTAATCCTCACAGATTCATACATTCAAACATGTGATACATTCATAACATAAGAACAAGTAATAACAAAGAATTGCAATTAAACAAAAATGCTACCATTCATTTAGATAAACACGGTAACAACAACACCAAACATTTGGATGAACACTTCTTTGTTATATTACTTGAAATTCGATGTACATGAGATCCTAAAACCTTGATAAGTTTCAACAGTCTCAAAAATAATGACTTCACATAATTTTCAGCCTTCAACTACAATAATCTTCAGCATCCTCATTTGGGAAATGTTACATATATTTATAAAAAAAGAGCTCATAGAGCCTTTCCCTCCGACTACCTTAGTGTTATCCTATCAAATTAAAAGATTTCAACTACTAAGGCTTAATACAATAAATGATAGGTATCGACAAATAAGAGAGAATGCTACATATCTGTGCTACTATTAATTACATTAAAGGAAAACAATATCCATCGATCTCACGTGATGGTTCAACCTATTAACATTTAATATCTTCTTTAATTACAATATTTTCAACATATTTAAATTCAAAATCACTTGAAAATGCATGCTAGGGCACTGAGTTGTCCTCCACTAACATGTTGGTGATTATGCTCTTGCATAACCTTTCTTCCATATTTTCAGGATTTTTACTCTGATTTCCACTTGTTCCACTATTAATTGACACCTCAATATTCTCATCCAAACCTGCAAATCCCTTGCAACCTTCATCACTTGTATCTTTAGCCATCCATTCATGTAGAAACCTGATATCACCTTCCAAGTTAATTAATTCAACTTCCTTAAGTGTTTTAGACATTTCACTTCTATATGCTTGTGAACATATCCTCTTATTGGTTGTACTTTCCTTTTCTGAATATTGATTCTTTAAAAATTCTTCCAACAACTCAATATATTTCTTCCAACTGATGAGCTTTATGTCTTAATTCCCTTCTTCTTCTTCCCTTTCACTATCCCCATGAGCCAACTCTTTTCCATCTGCAACAACAAATTCTTGCATTTTCCCTTCAATTTCTTTGACAAAATGTGCATGGATCTCTTCTTGGATTTCTTCATGAGACACTCTTTCCTCATCCTCCATCAAAATGTAATATTGATCCTATCTTCTTGAAAAAAAATTATACATTTATTTATCTTCCTTCTTCCCCTTGACAACTTCAAGTGATTCATCACCTACTAATTGTTGATTTTTCATATGAGATTATAAGTATGATATATATATTATTACAGTGATGAGTGTTCCATATATAGAAAACATATGGTGACCATCCATGAAAGGATGCATCCCTTGGATAATCAATAACTATTTATTATTACCATTTACTTATTATATATATCATTTAATAATCAATAATTATATTATTAATTATTAATCTAAGAGAATTTCTTCCTGATATTGTTCAAACATAAACACTCCATCTCAGCGAGGGAGACATTATGTATCATTCCAATCTTGTCTCTAAAGTATACAAACTTCTCCCTAGACTCGTGACACTTGTCAGTTAGTCTTGGGAGATGGCTCTTTCCTACCCGAACTGAGGAGAAACTCTTTCTAGGTCGCTCCGTCTAATCCAATTTAATCTCTCTAAGATTAGGATCACTTTGGCTCTACATGTGATAGAATCTATCATATTGAGTCTTTATCATTCCTTGTCAAATATCCATGAGTAAGACAAATACTACACTAGGTTTTTTAACCATAGGTAAACCCCTATGAGTGAATGTTATCCTTATGCTAGCTGACACATGGAAAGAATATCAAACACCTTGAGTCCATATTATTCCTTATTACGATCAAGTAAGGACTACACCAGGGCCCATTTACCACAAGTACACCTTTGTGATACATGTATCTTATATCCCTTGGTCTGCAGCCCAATATAAGAGAACGTCCTACCGATGCTGAAGAATTAACACTCCCTCTTAGCTAGGGAGGTATATTTCCATGATGTCTTCATCTAGTAGTCCACTCACTACTTTGTAATCAACTAGTAGAACACAACTACTTTATAGAGACACAGAGTCTCCACTAGTGGTACATAACCACCATAGTAGTAAAAGGTCTGTCATACATGGCACTCCCATGTGGACTTCTAGAGGCTAATCCCTCTAGGAACACTAAGGTCAACTCCTCATAGTGTGTGACATCAAGGTAAACTCCCTTGAAATGTCCTCATGTGCTCTCCATAAGGTATGTGTCTGCATTTTCTCTCTACAAGGGACGTTGGTTTATAAGACTAAACCCAATTATCCCTTCCCGGATAAGTTTCCTCACAGATCAACTCAACTCCGTTGATGATACTGAGAGGGGGGTGAATCAATATCAAGTACAGTTGAAAAAAAATTTCAACTTATACTTCAACCAGATTATATATTCAGTTATATCCAATGAGAAATGAATAATAGTATAAGAGTTACACCAATACACCACAAAACACCATGCACAATATATGAGAAATAACCAATAGTTATTGTTCAAGGGAAGTAATGAATTCCAAAGGTAGCTACAGATTCCAAATATAAAGGGAGGGATAAACCTCCAAAAGGAACATACAATTATCCAATATAAAGAGAGGGTTGACCTCTCCATCCTTTCCCCTTCCTTCCACCCAAGAATATATGAGAGATAATAAAACTTTACAATAAATTATTGCCATCAACCAACCATCACATAGAACCTGATAATGCCTCCTGAGACTTCTTCAAATTCTGCAATTCTTCACTTATTAGAATACTATGATCCTATAGATAATATAACTCATTGTATTCTTTGAAAATCCTCCAAGTTTCACTCCTTGAATCCTCCCAGAAAAGGAGTTAGAGATAAAATGGTAGACCTTATCAATTCTGGTTTATTGAGGAGAGAAAACTTGTACAACATGAACCACGCTCAATATTTAACACAATATTCTGATATTTATACATAGGAAACTAAATCTTGTACTATTTCCAATGCAATTGGTCTCACTTAATTTGGATTCTCGATGGATACGTTATGACAATTTTACCCGGAACACTTGTTTATGACTAGCTTCAGGACTAGTCAAAAACCATATCTTCCACAGACTGTATCTCTAAAACTATAGCGAATAAAGAGCTGAAATTTTTACCACAACTACCTATATATGTCTTCTCAATAGCATACAAATTTCACCATTTGAATCACTCTAGAAAATAATTTATAGAGAAAATGGTAAGATGACCTGTAAATAACATACCTTAGTACACATCACCAAAATACTTCATCCTCCCTTGAAATTCAACCTTCTTTACTTCGGATTTCTTCTGAAATTCAACTTATATCTCCATGTTCATTAAAAAACTTTTGTGTGTTGAAAAATGAATGTATAATGAGATGTATTTATACCCTTTATGTAACTTCCTTTTAACATTAGGGATGACATGTATTTTCTTCTTCAATTCACATTGTCATCTTCAAAAATTAATTTTTCCTCAATCGTGAGGATCCACGTGACATGCCACATACCACCGGAAGAGGCATGAATTATACTATGCATCCATGGGTGTTGTATATTCATGTGTAATTTCCTTCATTTCTATCTACTTCGATCATTTTTTGGGTCCAAGAGCCAATGGCTATGGTTGACATCAATGACAACAACCAATCTTCCAACAATCTCCCCCTTTTTCATTGATGGAAACACTGATGCTCCCCCTGTCATCATGATCCCAATTTATCTCCCCCTTTGAAATCAATGTCAGAGGGTGGGGCTACTCCCCTTGATTTCAATGGCATATGGTGACCTTCTTCTTTGGGGATGCTCCCCTTGAACATGTGGCACTCAATAATACTTCATCCTTATTTTTGGTGTTTGGGAATTTTTCTTCCATGGAATTCTTTTGTGTGGATTTTGTCTTCTCTCTCTTCTTCATGTCTAGGATTTATATGTTGTTTGGTATTATTTTTTCAGTTGCAACCAATCTTCCTGAGTTCTTTTCTATGATTTTACATTTTTGGGAGTCAAACATAAGAGTCTATCCTTGCTCACATATTTTGCTGACACCGAGGAGATTATGCTTTAGATCTTCAACCAATAATATGTTGGAGTTACTTCACACACACCTAGGATTTATTTTTCTTAAGTTTTTTCCTTGTTTATTAGTCATAATTAGTCATTATCCAGTCTCTTATATTTTAGGGGAGAATATTCCACCTGTAAAATATTCTCTTTCAGTTGACACATCAGTTTGACTAGTTGAGTTGAGTTTAGATGTTGCATTGGTTTTATCACCATGCATCATTGGGATCATCACCATGATAATTAGGAATTTCCTTGGTATCATCACCAAATTGGAGCATTACCCTTGATTCCTTGAGTTAACTCCTAACTACTCTTTGTTCAATCAGTTAACTGAGGACTAGTTGACTAATTAACTCAACTAGGTGGCAATTCACTCCCGTAACTGCTTGAGAGACTAGATGAGGTGGAATTTCACTCTTGTAACTATTGGAATTTGTCCAAATCACTCTAGAACACCACTATATTGGAATTTGTCCAAATCACTCTAGAACACCACTATGGCACATTGGTTCTCCTCCATTGCATAGTCATTTAGCTATACATAGTATATCATATGTAAATTATTCATTATTCATAACGGTTAATGAGAATGCTTTCATTCTTTCTCTCCTTCTTCTTCTTTCTCCAATTCTCTTTGCAAATGTGTGTATTATTGTTTAGGTAGATATATTCTATGTAGGTTCAACACATTTACATGGTATCAGAGCTGACAGACTGCTAAGCAAAATCTACACCAAAAATTTTTGCAGGTACAAAAGATTGAAGACATCGAAAAGATGGATTTCCAAAAAGAATTCATTCTTACACCTTACAACTATTTTGCATGGAAGGAGAAAATAGCTATACATATTCGAACCAGAGGGTTGTATAGGTTAAACTTGAATAGAGATACAAAACCAACATCATCCATAGAAAAATCCAAGTACTTAAATCGCATGGAAGAGACACTCAAAACAATTTGCAGTGTTATTTCTCTCGATATCCTTTTTCACATATCTTTTTGTAAGACTCCCAATGAATCTTGGACCACCTTGGAAGGGATATTTGGAAAATAGGATGAGATGAGGGGACACATGCGAGAGGTGGAGATGCTCACATTGGATCCAAAAAGCTTCGACAATATCCAAGATTTCTTTACGAAGTTCAAGGATTTACTGTCGCAACTCAAAGATTGCAGGGTTGATAAATCAAAGGAGGAGAAACAAATGGTTCTCACCATTCTCTCCAATATTGGTCCTGGATTCTTTGTATTCTTAACCACATTCCATTCTTTCATATTCTCCTTAGGATCCACTTGGAATATTCCTTCTCTTGAGTATTTTATCGAAGACCTAACACAAGAGAAAACCAAGCTCATTAACATGGGAAAAATCAAAGGCCCAAAGGTGCATGCACTCACTATGAAAGATGGAAGCCACAAATATAAGAAATTTAAAGATAAATATAAACAAAAATCTCATGCAAATCCAAAGAAGGAACAATACACAAAACCATTCATTGATGCCTCCGGATCCAAAGGGGAAAAGGGGAGAAAAGGGGAGAAATGTAAATACTATAACAAAGGATTCCATTCGAAATCCACATGCATGAAAATAAAAATAGATCTGATGTCTCAAATACTTTAGAAAAACAACCTTGGAGATTGCACCACTGAGGATTCCAAGAAGAAGAAGCCAAAAGAAATGAAGTCCAAGAAAGGAAATTCTAGCCATGCCCTTATTGCCATCAACTCCTCTCCTAATGTTTGGATCATAGATTCAGAATCATCACATTACATGGATTCCTCAAAAGAAGTATATTCTTATTTGGATGCATGCAAAGGTCCTCCTATTCTTATGGGGTACAACTCTTCTTTCGAAGTCACCGACAAAGAAAGGATTGAACTCACCAACAAAAGCTTTGAGAATGTGATGCATGCTCCCAAGAATTATGTCAACCTTCTCTCTGAGTATCAGATGGAGAATTAGGACACCATAAATAAATTCATATTCACACCAAATTATGTGGACATCTACGACATGAAAACCGACTCTACGGTTTCTACCGGTGAGGTAAATCATCACTCTATATTGTAGACATTTTCTGAATTCATTGAACCTAATTTTTTTTTACTGCTTACTCATGCCGATGAGAGTAGTAGGATATGGAATGAAAGGTTTGGACATTTTAATTTTAGATACATGCAAAAAATTTGTAAATATTGTTTGATGGTCTACCAAACATCCATTTCTCCAAGGGAGTGTGTGAGGGATGTGTTCGTGGAAAACACCCTCAAGAGAAATTCAACAAGGGAAAGTCTCAGAGAGACTGTGCACCTTTATACATGATTCACAATGACCTTATGGGTCCTTTTACGCATCCATCGATCAAAAAAGTGAGGTTTGTTCTCATTGTTTTTATGATTTCTCACGTTTTACATGGATCTACTTTCTCAAGAAAAAATCTGAGGTATTTCAACACCTCAAATATTTCAAAGCCCTGGTTGAGACACAGTCTGGAAAGAAGATCAAGGTCCTTCGAACTGATAATGGAGGAGAGTATCTAAATCATGAGAACCATAATATTTTCCATGAGGTAGGGATTCATTTGATCCACACAGTTCCCTATACTCTGCAACAAAACGAAGGTGTTGAGTGGAAAAACATATCTCTAAAGGAGATGGCATCTTGCATACTACATGAAAAGTCACTACCACAGAGACTATGGGCCGAAGCACTTAATTGTGCAACCTACATCCAAAAAAAAATTCTTCGTAGATATTTCAAGGATAATACCCCCTATGAGGCTTGGAGTGGCCTCAAACCGGAAGTGACACACTTTCACATTTTTGGTTCACGTTCATGGGCCTGGGTTCCCTATGAAAAGAGGAAGGCACTTGATCCACATAGCACTAAATGAATTTTTGTTGGATAACCTAATGGTGTGAAAGGATATAGACATATTTATATTTCCTTAGACCAGCTCATCATTGAGTGAAGGGTCCAATTTGAGGAAAGTGTCTCACATATACCTCAACAGGTGCATGCAGACACCTTCATTCTTCCACCTATATGAGATGATGAGCATGCACATGTCGACTCTTCAGACAAGAGTTCTAATTCAGAGGACTCATATGATTTAGATTTAGAGTCAGGACAGTCAGATGCAAAGTCATAGCAACCACATGCATTTGTATAGCTAGAGAAGAGGCCTAAGTGGGCATAGACTACTCTTCAAGATGAAGGGGATCTCATTGGTGATCCAACCAACACTAGGAGGAATCGATCCGATTTTGAGGAGCCTCTTGTTGCGCTCACTGCCACTGAACTATTTTCCTCTAGACATCTTTTCTTGGTTTAGTCTTCAAATCCACAGTCTTATGGCGAGGCTACTAGAAATCCCTTTTGGGAATCCGCCATGCAGGAGGAGTACAACTCCCTCCTCGACAACCAGACTTGGGATCTGGTTCCCCTTCCTTCTTGGAGGAAAATTTTTAGATGCACATGGGTCTATAGGACCAAGAGCGTAGTGGATGGATAGATTAGCAGATACAAAGCCAAGCTTGTCTCCAAAGGCTTGCAACAAGTTCATGGTATTGATTATGATGAGACCTTCTCTCTAGTAGCGAAGATGGATTCCATACGATTGGAACTTTCCATTGTGGAAGACAAAGGATGGGAAGTCCATCAAATCGATGTGAAGAATGGATTTCTTCACAATGATCTCTCTGAGGAGATCTACATTGAGAAGCCCCAGGGATTTATGCAGGACTCATCCTTGTTCTATCGACTGAAGAAGTCTCTTTATGGCCTCAAGCAGGCTTCGAGGGCATGGTATTACAAGATGGACTCCTACCTGTTGTCACGAATCTTTGTACATTGTAAATTAGACCCGAAGGTGTATATGCTCAGGACGGTTGATTCACTTCTACTTTTAGTGTTATATGTTGATGATTTGTTGATCACCGGTTGCTCGACTTCAATGATTGATGCAGTCAAGAGGATTCTACATGACCGGTTTTTTATGGTAGACATGGGTCTGCTACACTTCTTCCTTGGACTCGAGATTGGTTAAGATGCATTAGGCATCAAACTATCTCAGGCTAAGTATGCACGATATCGCCTTGAGATATTTCACATGACAGAATGCAAGTCTTCTCTGAATCCTTTTCTATTGGGAGTCAAACTTGAGGATGGAAGGGAGACTCCACTAGTTGACAACACAATGTACATACAACTAGTGGGGAGCTTCTTGTATATCACACACTCCAAACAAGACCTCTCATATGCAGTTGGTGAAATTTCTAAGTTCATGCAGGAGCCACATGATCTACATTGGAAGGCTACAAAGTGTATCCTTCGATATGTATAGGGCACCATCACCTTTGGGATTCATTATCCATTAGAATCTACATTGTATCTCATCGAGTTTACCGATTCTGACTGGGATGGCGATAACATTAATCGCAAGTCCACATTTGGTTACTAACTCAGTCTTTGTTCCGGGCCTATATGTTGGTCGGGCAAGAAGCAAGTTGTCATTTCTCTATATTTAGTTGAGGCAAAGTACAGAGGGGTATTTAACATAACCATTTAGACTATGTGGCTACAACATTTTCTCATTGAGTTGGGCATTGAGTTTCATTGGTTGATCATCATCTGGTGTGACAACCAAAACACTCTGAATTTCTACAGAGATCCAATTTAGAGATAGCAAATGAAGCACATCGATATCCACATTGATGCAGGAGTATCTCTCCACGTCAGTTAGTCAGCCAACCAACCATGTCCGCACATGCATTCAAGGATGAAGAGAGGCGCAACCCTCATCTTCAATTTTGAATTTGAATGTAATTAATGTTGTAGGTTGTTGAGACATGGATCCATGCCTTTGTGCAGGCATTAGAGTAGGTAGGCCTTTAATGTTTGTAAGGTTGAGATCTATATCCAGATGGTGGACTAGACAACCCATTCAATGTAATTGAATAGGGTAGGTAGATTGGAGGGAAGCGCTCTAAGAGCCTCCTCATGTAAAATATCTTATGATGGTAATGGTATCAAAGGGTAGAGGGTCTACGAGTAGAGATCAAAAGAGAAGGAGTCGAGACCTTGTTACAGGTAGTGCTCAAGAACACCTTGTACAAACAGGCATTTTCCATTTTCATACGAACAATAGTTTTTCCTGCACACTTATGTGTTAAAGGAATGTCTGTGAGTATTCTTTATATGTTGTGAATGTATGTTATGTTTATGCATTTGTAGGAGTTGTTTTGGCTTCAAGATTGAGATTTCTTTGAGGCTTCACACCAGGAGGGTGTGACAGAACATTGTGGGTTCTGATAGCCGTGCACAGAGGGTGCATTTCTGAACTCTGCGGAGTCAGATAGAGGCGTGCCAGGTGGGCACAGAAGTTGAAATCAACAACTTGGAAGAAAGACTTGTGAGGTTGCTAAATACCTCAGGAGGAAAGGTTGTGGAGATGAACATAGTTGTAGACAGAAACTCTCTTTGAGTTCCATGAAGCTTTGCCAAGTGGGCATTGAGCACATGCATAGTGATGCATTGAGAAGAACTCTGTTGTGAGTTTAGACAGGAGAACCAGAATCACTAAGGATTATGAGAGCTCTGTCAGGAGGGCATTGAGCAAGTACAAAGGGTGCAGAGAAGAGGATAGAACTGTTGGACATTCTGTAAGAAGATACTCTGCCAGGTGGGCATTGATTAGGTGTGTAGATAGGCACAGGAGAAAAGAACTCTTTGATTTATGAATTTGAAGAAGAGTCCAAGGAAAGGGACCTTTGCAGGGTTGTTGAACACCCTTGAGACTCAACAAGAGGTTGCTTGAGCAGAAGAATAGCCAGGAGGGCATCACATTCTCCAGAAGGAGGAGAAAGGAGAAGGAATTATTTCCTTAGAAGTCTAGGCGAGAATAGAGGCTCATGACATATAGCGCTTTATGTGCGCAGAGACCCTGTAGGGGCACAAGAGTTGAAGAATCCTTCAAGGGTTCGAAGATAAAAGCTTAGGAGGAGTAGTTCTTTAGGTGCATGAAGCTGTAGGTGCAAGAAGTGCAGAGGCCACACAACTCTTTGACAAGTTCAGAGTACCCAAAGCTTAGGAGGGACATCGGTTTTATACGCACAGGCGAGGACTCAAATCATGGATCTCGCAGAAGGGTCAGAACCAAGGTCGAGGTCTTTGAGAATTTGGAATTCTTCCAATTCTAGGAAGAACATGCGGAGAATCTCAGGAGGAGGCACAGTAGCTGTCCAATCAGGCTGCAGAGAGATCTAGACCATTGAAAGGTTTTTACATCCAAGGAGCAGGAGGAGCGCATAGGAGAAACGATCTGAACCGTCATATCTTTCTTAGAATACCCATCAGCCATCAGATCTAACTGGAGTTGCGAGGGAGTTAAGCCTTCATGAACAGAGGAGTGAAGTCCCAAAAGGGGAGGCTTATCGGGATATCGACAATCGGGATATCGGAGATCTCAATGATGAGAGATCGGGTCACTTCATAGTGAAAATCCTGAAATAGATCTGAGTCGTCCATCCGTGGAGGACACGTGGCAGAGATCGGGAATCCGTCGATATTTCGGCTACTGAGGTTTTGAGTTGATAGAGAATTTGTTTCGCAGGAGTTCACAAGTCCCGAAATCACGAAATGAATGTGGACTGTCCATCTTGAGGGGACGCGTGGCAATAATCTAGGCTTTCAGGGAAAATCCCGATAGGAGAGCCATTTCGACATTTCAAGATTCGACGTTTCGCGAATCCTGAAGACAAGAAGCACACGCATTTCAGAAATGCATAGTCCAAAACCCCGACAAGGTGGAAAGCTCTGTTGTGGGGCCAGCTGATGTCACTTCGTCATATTGGAGTTCGAGAATCAAAACTTCAGGAGTTCCAAGGGAAAGAACCCATAGGCATTTCATTGTTTCAAAACCAAAAATCATGAAACGACGAGGACCATCCATCTCGAGGGGATGCATGGAAACAATCTAGGTTTTCGGAGAAAAATCCTGAAAGGCAAGGCCATTTCAGTATTTCAGAAATCGACACTTCGGGAGTCGAGAGACTAAGAGTTTGGGCGCTTGAGTCGTAAAACCCCGAAAGGGACTACGGTCATATAAGGGGAGGTCATGCAGACCAAAGGTATAACCCAGAGGGGCGAACTGAAGCTAAAGTTGTTTCGACAAATCGACATATCGGAGTTCGGGACATCAGGAAGACAGAGGTTATCGACATTGCGAATTAGGAAACCCCGAAGCCTGAAATCACATTTCCTGTGAGTAAATTGTTCATGGTCGTGTTCGGGGCCATGAGGGAAAAGAAAGGACCCGTGGATCAATTCATGCGTGATTCCAGTAGGAGTCAAAAGAGCCTCTTTAGCTCATGAACTAGACAGAACGATCCTGTGAGTGGACTTAGATTGTGTCTGCATCACACATGAACTACATTTGGGACTTAGTACATGAGGGGATCATTGACTTACAATTATGTCCTTCAACAAAACATACGTCAGATATCTTCACCAAGACCTTCATTGAGAAAAAGTTCCATTCTTTGCAAAGTCATCTTGGATTGAAGGATACAATTGGATAGAAAATGTAGTTCTTCTGTTTACGTACATTATACCTTGAGGGGGGGTTTTCCCATGAGGTTTTACCTCTTTCCTCTATTTATTTTCAATGAATCTTTTTGTTACCTAACATGGCCTCGTTGTCAAGACCCATTCTTTATTTTCACCATAGTGATGTTCAGGGGGGGTGTTGGAGTTACTTCACACACACCTAGGATTTCTTTTTCCTAAGGTTTTTCCTTGTTTATTATTCATAATTATTCATTATACAGTCTCCTATATTCTAGGGTAGAATATTCCACCTAGAGAATATTCTCTTTCAGTTGACACTTCAATTTGACTAGTTGAGTTGAATTTAGATGTTGCATTGGTTTTATCACCATGCAACACTGGGATCATCACCATGAAAATTTGACCTTTTCTTTGTATCATCACCAAACTGGTGCATTACCCTTGATTCTGTGAGTTAACTCCTCACTACTCTTTGTTCAGTCAGTTAACTAAAGACTACTTGACTAATTAACTCAATTAGGTGGTAGTTCACTCCTGTAACTGCCTGAGAGGCTAGACTAGGTGGTAGTTCACTCTTGTAACTGTTGGTGTGTGTCCAGATCACTCTAGACCACCACTATGGTGCATTGGTTCTCCTCCAGTGTGCATTCATTGAGTTTTACATAGTATATCATGTGTAAATTATTCATTGTTCATAACATTTAATGAGAATTCTTTCATTCTTTCTCTCCTTCTTCTTCTTTCTCCAATTCTCTTTTCAAATGTGTGTATTATTGTTTAGCTATATCTATTATGTGCAGGTTCAATAGATTTACATAATACTTTTCTTGATTTTACATTTTCACCTCCAATATTTGTATTTCCTTTCCCAAGTATTTTGGTAGATGAGTCATCTCCAAATGCAACATTTCCACCCTTTTTATTCAAGTTGAAAATTTTTCTTTGATCTCTGGTCATATGAGATGAGCACCCACTGTCTATGAACCATTCATATTTTTATTTGCATTTTTTAGAGACCAATGTTATTCGACAATTTTCGTTGTGTGGAATTTCTTTCCTTTTCCATGTTGTAGCAGATATAGAGACATTTGTCATAGGATTATCTTCCTTCATCGCTCTACAATCTAGTGCTTTGTGTCCAAGACTATTTCACTTGTAGAATAAAATATTTTGATCCATTAATGGGTCAAATGGATTATAATTTATTTTGACAGGTCTAAAAACATTTCCATACGTACTATTTTCACCATTCATGTCATTTCCGTACTTATTCCTTTCATTGATTCTACAATTGATTCCCTTGTGTCCAAAATTTCCACAAGCATAAAAATGTCCAAGAAAGAAATTTTCATACCTAGGAGTAGGTGATCTTTTTTGTGGTGTGGTCCATATTGGGTCATGATCTATTATTCTGTAGTTTCCTTCATAATGATTTCTTTCATACCTGATGGGAGAGGATCTTCTTGATGTCTCATTCCTTCTAAATTATAGTCTTCTATCTTGTTGTTCAACTTTCTCTGGAGTGTTGGTTTCATATTTCTCATCTTCCTTCTCTTGTTTTGTTTTCTTCAAACTGTGATTGTATCCTAGTCTTCTCTTGTCATTTGGAGATCTTTGACTGGTAAGGATCTCATCTAATTTTTTAGTTATTTTTTTGAACTTCTTCAACTTTTCTATTGTCAATAGTAGCTCCCCTTTTGTGTGATCTATTTTTTCTTTCAATTTCTCATAATATTATAATTATTCCTTCAAGCTACCAATGGTCTTTTCAAGCCTTTAATTCTCTTCTTCACAACTACTCAATTCACCTTTTAGTGTTATGTTTGTGTTTCTAAGATTGTTATTTTTAGTTTCAACATGCTTCAACTTTTCAAGATTCTCATCTTCTTCTTCACTCTCTACGTTGTCTTTTTATCCCCAAAAGGAATAAAGGTTGGTTTCTTCATCTGAATCTTCTTAAAAATGATTTCTTCTTCTTTAGAACTCTTGTGATCATCATCTTGGGTTTCTTGGGTTATGAAGAGGACTTCTCCTCTATCGTTATCTTCTTCATCAGTCTCATCTGAGGAGATGTCGTCATCCTTGGAGTAGAAGATCTTTTTATTGTTGAGACTTCTCTCTTTATAGTAGTAGTTTTCAACAATATCTCCTATTCTACCACGGTTAAAGAATTTGAGAGGATAATTACCTTTGTATCTTATGGTTCCCTTCTAGAACCTCCTTACGAAATTTGTTATTTCTTCATCAAGGTCGTTATCCTTGTATTTTTTCTTATTTATGGATTTAAAGGATGCTTCATTGTTTGGTTGGTCACTTCCTGTACATGTTCTCATTTTATATGCTATAAGATACCCATGTAATTCATCCATTTTCATTTTGGTCAAGTCCCTAATTTCTTGAATGGCGGACACCTTAGCATCATACTTAAAGATAAGTGATCTCAACACTTTTTATACAACCAATGATTCATTGATCTCTTCACCTAACCATTTGATAGCATTAAAAACTTCATCGACTCTAAGAAAATAGGTTGCAATATCTTCCTTTTCATCCATCTTCAAATTTTCAAATTCTTCTCTATGTCGTTGAATATTGACCTGCTTAACTTTTGGATCACCTACATAGATACTTCTTGAATTTGTACCATACATATTTAGTAGTGATGCATCCCATCACATTGTTGGAAATGGCTGGTGCCAATGCTCCTAGAATAACGTGTATGGATTTTGAATTACAACTCATAAAATTCTTCTCATTTGGATCGGTTAGAGCATTTTTTGGGATTACATACCCATTTACAATTGAGTACCAAATGTCTACTCCCAAATTTGTTAGGTAAGTTTTCACTCTATCACTCCAGTATGCATAATTTATTCCATCAAATCGTTGAATCCCATTTGAAATGTGCTCATGGTCATCCATCTCTGCTCAGGATTTTCCTCCCAGTGGTTAAACTATTCTGAAGGAAACACGCTCTGATACCAATTGATGATACTGAGATGGGGGTGAACCAATATCAAGTACAATTTAAAAAAAAAAATCAATTTATACTTCAACCATATTATATAATCAATTATAAACAATGAGAAATGAACAATAGTAGAAGAGTTACACCAATACACCACAAAACACCATGCACAATATATGAGAAATAACCAATAGTTATTGTTCAAGGGAAGTAATGACTTCCAAAGGTAGCTACAGATTCCAAATATAAAGGGAGGGATAAAACTCCAAAAGGAAGATACAATCCTCCAATATCAAGAGAGGGTTGACCTCTCCATCCTTTCCCCTTCCTTCCACCCAAGAATATATGATAGATAATAAAACTTTACATAAAATTATCACCAACAACTAACCATCACATAGAACCTGATAATGCTTCCTAAGAATTCTTCAAATTCTAAAATTCTTCAATTATTAGAATAATTTGATCATGTATATAATATAACTCAATGTATTCTCTTAAACTTCACCAATTTTCACTCCTTGAATCCTCCCAAAAAAGGAGTTATAGAGAAAATGGTAGACCTTATTCAATTCTAGTTTATTCAGGAGAGCGAACTTGTACAACATGCCCCACACTCAATATTTAACATAATATTCTGAAATTATTACACAAGAAACAAAATCTTGTACTCTTTCCAATTCAATTGGTCTCACTTCATTTGGATTCTCTATGAATACATTATGACTGTTTTACCTGGAACACGTGTTTATGACTAGCTTCAGGACTAGTCAAAAACCCTATCTTCCATAGAGTGTATCTCCAAAATTATAGCGAATAAAGAGATGAAATTTTTACCAAAGGTACATAGATATGTCTTCTCAATAGAATACAAATTTCACCATCTGAATCATTCTAGAAATAAATTTATAGAGAAAATGGTAATTTGACCTGTAAATAACATACCTTAGAACACATTACCAAAAGACTTCATCCTCCCTTGAAATTCATCCTTCTTTACTTAAGATTTCCTCTAAAATTCAACTTATATCTCCTTGTTCATTAAAAAACTTGTGTTTGTTGAAAAACGAATGTATAATGAGATGTATTTATACCCTTTACGTCACTTCCTTTTAACATTAGGGATGACATGTAGTTTTTTCTTCAATTTACATTGTCATCTTCAAAACTTCATTTCTGTTCAATCGTGAGGATGCACGTGATGTGCCACATACCACTGAAAGCAGAATGACTTATACTATCCATCCATCAGTGTTGTATCTGCATGTGTAATTTCCTTCACATATATCTACTTCGATCAATTGTGGGGTCCAAGAGACAATGGCTAGGGTTGACATCAATGACAACAACCAATCTTCCAACATAAGTCATAGAGGAGTACGATCTAGAGAATATTTTTCACACATGGAACTCCCATGTGTTCTTATAGATGATACTCCCTCTAGAAACACTAGGGTGAACTCCCTATAGTGTGTGACATCAAGGTAAACTCCATTTACATGTCCTCATGTTCTCTCCACAAGGGACATTGGGATATAAGACCAAACCCATTTATCCCTTCTCGGATAATTTTCCTCACATATCAACTCAACTTAGTCACAAAGGAGTATGATATGGAAAATGTCTCAGGAATATGAAAACATCAACACTCCCTCTTAGGGAGGGAATCATTCTCTGCCACACCAAGTCTGTCATAGAGATACTTGAACTTTGTCCTATTTTGGTAAGAACATCAACAACCTACTCATATTTAGGGAGGTACTTCACCAGTACTGCCTTCCTCTACACCATGTCTCATATGTAATGGTACTTGATATCAATGTGTTTTGATTTGTTATGAAGCATTGGATTATATGAGAGCTTCACACAACTCTAGTTAGCATAATGAATAACAGTGGAATCCAACACATGTCCAAATAAATATTCAAGGATCTTGTGAAGCCACACTACTTCATGGATTTCCACACTTAATGCAATGTAATATGTTTATGTGATTCTTAAAGCCAAAAAAGTCTATTTCCTACTACACCAGGAAACAATGGAAAATCCCAAAGTGAAGAAACACCCAGAGGTTTTATTTATATCCACTATGATCCCTTCCCAATAAGAGTTAGTATATCCTTGCAATCTCATGTCAATACTAGAATTATATCTCAGACAATGTCTAACTATGCCTCACAGGTATCTCAACACATGCTTCACAAGAATCTAGTATGTTTGTCTCAATTGACTCATAAACTGGATAAGTGCACTCACTACATAGAAAATACTTGTTATTATGTTAACCAAATACATCAATGATCCAATTAGTTGTCTTTACAGGGTTGGATCAATCTCATCGGAATTGGAAGAAGACAAACTAATTTTCTTCATATTTGTCACCATTGATGTAGCCATACACTTACAATTCAACATCCAAAACTTCTTTAATATATCAACTGTATACTTCCCCCAACTTAGGAAGATATCAATAGTTCTTTGCCACACTTCTAGTCCCAAGAAATAGTGCATCAGGCCAAAGTCATTCATCTCAAACTCATAGGCCAACACATACTTGCATTAAAAAATAAGGCTCTCTATATCAGTGATGAATAAATCATCAATGTAGAGGACCAAAATTCAGAGAATCACTATTAGCAATTTTGTAGTACTCGTTGGGATTAACAACACTTTTGTTGAAGCCCAAACTCATTAGGTGTCCATCAATCCTCGCATACCAAGTTCGAGGTGCCTTATTGAGTCCATACAAGGCCTTCTTCAACCTGTACACATGAGACTCCTTCTCATGTATCACAAAACCATCTGACTGCTCGATGCATACTTCTTCCTCAATATCTCTAGTAAGAAGATTTGTCTTCACATCCATCTGATTTTGTAGTGTCCAAAAGGTCGAGCCCCATTGTAAACCATGTTCTGAAAGGAATTGTAATTATATTTCATAGGCTGGTGAGCCAGGTTTTTATAAGCTGGAGGCTTATGTGTTTGTTAGGCCAGGGAGCATGAATGTTGAAGGCTAGGAGCCTGCTGTTGTATATGGAATCAAGAAGAACAATTAATAAAATATAAACACCTCCATGTGCAGACCGACCACGATGAATGAGTGAAGGGGGACTAAGCATCCATAGAGTGGGCAAGGAATTAGGGGCTGGAAGGTGGTAAAGGGGCTAAGTGTTGAGCCTGGGGGCTAAGCCTAGGGGGCTTAAGCCTGGGAATAATATTTTAATATTATTCCAAAAAGACATGTGCATTTTGTGTTTTATCCTAAGTGTTGGCAAGGGAGGACGTACAAGGGTGATGCGTGCTGGTGGAACGCATGTAGTTCCATGGGTGACAAGTTTCAACCCTGACACATGTGAATAAACAACCAGGGTGAGCCGCGAGAAAGGTTCCTCCTCCTCCATTTGACCCTCAGACTGCCAGAAGGTGAACAGGTCTGACTCCTGCAGAGAAACTCTCATGCATCCTCCGAACCTAAAAGGCGTGTATCTGTGTTTGTTCCAGGATAGCCGGTACATCCCCTGTCTGAATAGTTCAAACCTGTGTTGACCCCTACATGAATTGTTTGTCACACATCCCCGACAACTAGAGCGTGAGTCTATCCTGTGTTGAAGGATTGGGAAATAAGAAGTGACCTGCCATTGTTGAACCTGTTGGAAAGCCCGTGTCTATTTTCCTCGTGGGTTGTTGTGACCACACAGTGGTGGACTGCGTGGGGTCTTGTTGTCTAGTGGTACAACTCTCTCTCTCCATGTGAGAGAGGTGATTGAGGTTGGTAGAACAGGTTGTTGGCCCATGAACGACTCTCTCCAGGTGAGAGAGCGCGTAGAGGAAGGAGAGGACTCCTAGAAAGAACCCTGTAGCTGCCACAGAGCCCGGAGACTTCTGGTCCGGCCTGTTCCTGTAACCCAAGGCAAGGGAGATTAGTAGTCGAAGGACTATCCAAGTGACAGAGAATGTGTATTCTCATAGGGTGGAACAAGCATGTGGGGAATGAGGGTCTGTGGGCATTGAACGTGGGAGGCTCCTGGGAGAGAATTCCTTCCTTGTGGTTGTGTGTTGTTTTCCCTGTAACCTCAGCCTAGCCTAGATTTCCTTGCCCTGGGTTGGAGCTTAGTCCTAGCTCGAGGGTGACCCATTGTTGAGCTGATGAGAAGTGCGGTCTAAGGTTGGGAGGTTTGTGGAAGGCCTGCACTTGGTTGGTGGAATCTACCATTGATAAAGATAAATATCTGATTATACTTTAATCATGTTTTACATGACTATGCTGCTTATGTATCATTCTTTCTGCTGTGTATATGAAGTAATATGAAAAGCTAATTGCTTGATGATTATGGAAGTAATTCATATGAATACTTTTTGTTGAATGTGTTTATTATTTAAATGCATGTGGGTTAAATAACATCTGTATGAGTTATACATAAAGTGGTGTTATAGTCTTATTTTAAGAGCGATTAAACCTTAGTAGCAGAAAAGGTGCGCTACATTTTGGTATCAGAGCCCAAGGTTTCGACACTGAGCCTAGATGGGCTAGTAGAGCGATCTTTGGAATGAGAATGTGAGGGGAAATTGGGTCTGGAAGGCCAATTTCATACCCTGGTTTGCTCCAAAATGTCAAGGAGTTACTTGACGAGTTTTAAAGCTCAGGAGGTATAGCGACGTTATGAAACCGCATCCAGTGTGGTATGAGTCCAAAGGGAGAGAGGACTCCACACCAGTGGTGTAGGAGCTCTAGGATCTATTCGCGAGGGAAGGCAAACCCTTATGACCATCAGATCTGAAAAGTGTGCATGGAGTTTAAATCCCTTTGGATATTGCACAGGAGTGTGGAAATCACGATACGCAAAATCCTGAATTAGTCAGGACCGTCCATGAGAAGGGATAGGTGGTGATAATAAAGAGCCCATCGACATTTCGCATGTCAAAATATTGGGATATCGGCATTCATGAAATCGGAAGTCACGATGATAGGAGGTCAGGAATTTTCATGGTAAAAGTTCTGAGAATGATCTGAGTCGTCCGTTTATGGGGACACATGGCAGAGATCGAGCGACCCATTGGTATATTGGATACCGGGGTTTTGAGTTGACATAGAAATTTATCATCGGGGAATCACAAGTTGTGAAATCCCAATATTGGATCTGAGCCGTCCCTCAATTGGGACACGTGGGCGAGATTGGGAGCCCATCGACATATCGGGGTTCGACGTTTCATGAATCCTAAAGACTAGGAACCCAGATCATTTGAAATCGTGAAATAATGAAATAGTGAGAAGCAGAGATGACCATCCATTCTTGGGGATGCGTGGCCGAGATCGAGGCATTCGGGAAAGTTCTGGAAGGAGAGTCATCCATCGAGAAATTGGGGTTCGGGGAATTGCGAATCCTGAGGACATATGTGTTTCAGCATTGGAAAGTCCAAAACTTCGATACGAGGTATGACTATGGTCATATAAGGGGAGGTCGTGTGAACCACGAGTCTAGCCGGAGGGATAACGGGAGTTAGAGCGCATCGGCGTTTGGAAGCCCAAAACCTCGAAAGGATCTGGACCATTAGAACTAGCTCGTCGAGGATCATTGGATCACGTATAAGAAACCGTGTATCGAATTTTGGGGATAGGAGTGACAAGAGGTTGGGAGTCACTGCATAATGAAGTCCCGGGTACCGAAAACCTGAAAGTCCCGAAAGTCCCAAAAACTGAAGTTTTTAAAAAAAAAAAACCCAAAAGTGCAGAGCCGAACGAGAGCTCAGAAAACCCATTTGAATCGAAATGTCTTTTGTTTTGTTCGTACTGGCTTATAAGTGTTGAGGATTGTTCCTGAAGGTTTAATGGCTTGAACAACTTTGAATTTAATTGCACAGTGTGTGTGCAGAGTTAAACAGAGCTCAAGATTCTAGTTAACCAACGCCGAGTATGGAGTGGGGAAAGGTGTAGATTACCCCCGAAACAGAAGACGAACGGGAAGGAAAGGATTTTAATATGGGAGTGGAAGGATCGAACTCCAATGGACATGGAGAAGAAAAGGATAAGGAAGGACACATAATGGAAATCATTGAAGGATTGCAAAGAGAGGCCAAGGCTCACCGAGCTTATAGCCGAAAGCTCATGAAAGTTAGGGATCGACAGGGTGAACTAAACTTAAAATTTTTGAAGAGCCTAGAAAGAATAGAGAAGAAACTCAAGAAGGGAAGAGACTCAAGTACGACGGAGAGTCACAGAACCCATGGGAGAAGAAGTAGGTCGAGGAGTGGTAGCCGACATCTTAGTTTCTCCCAAAGACATTCTGACAAGAAGACACACAGTAGTTCAAGCCCATCCCCTACCAGAAAACATCGAAAATATGGAAAGGAGGAATTTAAGGGAGAGATGAACAAGATTAAGCCTACAACATTCCATGGAGAACATAAGAAGGAGGAAGATGTCGAGACATGGTTGCTTGGCATGAAGAAATACTTCCAACTGTAGAATTATTCCGCCCACGCAGAAGGAAGAATTGCAATGTACCAACTAAAAGGAAAAGCATCCATGTGGTGGGATCAGTTTGTGCAGGTGCAGCACATCAGAGAGAAAGAGGTCATGTGGAAGGTGTTTAAGGGGTATTTCGAGAAGAAATACCTAACTAAAATATACTATGACAAAAAGATGAAGGAGTTCTTCGAACTCAAGTTGGGAAGTATGACCGTTTATGTGTATGAATGAAATTTTCTAGAACTACTGAAGTATGTTCCATTCATCAAAGACGAGGCTGTTAAAATTCAGAGATATCTGAGTGGACTACCACCTTCCATGAGTGACAAGATTCAATATGACGATCCTAATACCATGGAAGAGACCGTAAGAAGGGCAAAATGCTTGTATGAACAACAAGGAGAAAGGCCTATCGTTCGGAAGGTTTGGAATGATCAGAGGAAGTTTAAGAAGGAACAAAGGCAGAAGGGAAACAAGCCTTCCTTTTTTAGAAATAGTCCTCGGGGACAACCATCCTTTAGAGACCCCAGGAAAGTTGAAGGGAGTGAGCAGATTCCAAGGCCTCCACCTATGGAGTGTTGGGACTATAAAGGGAATCATAGGTACAGAGACTGCCCCCACAGAAAAGACAAAGCAAGAATTGTCCATACTGTTCAACAAGCTGAAACAGTGGAGGATATGGGCAGTAGAATGCCAAGGATCTACATAGCCCTGGAAAACAAGCAAGCAGAATTTCAATCGCACATGATTGAAGTGGAAGGTACAATTAACAACCGACCACTTGTTATTTTAATTGATTCAAGGGCTAGCCATAGTTATGTAGATCCTAGAGTGTTGGAAAGTTTGCATCTAACAAGAAGAAAACATGAGAAGTATTGGTTAGTGCAGTTGGCCACAGGGACCAAGAGGAAGGTCATTGAATTGGTTAAGTCTTGTTCAGTGGACATGAAAGGAATGAGCACTAAGGCTGAATTGAACATTTTGCCTTTAGGATCATACGATTTCATAATTGGGATGGACTGGTTGGACCAGCACCATGCCCTTCTGGATTGTCATAACAAGAGGTTCACATGCCTGAATGAAGAGGGAAATCAGGTAACAGTCCAAGGAATTCCCAGAGCCATGGCTGTGAGGGAAATCTCAGCCATGCAGCTGAAGAAATGTTATCGGAAAGGCTGTCAGTTATATGTAGCTCGGGTGGAAGAATCATATCGAGATGAAGTATCGAATCTAGAAGATCATGAAGTACTCAAGGAGTTCAAGGATGTATTTTAGGAGGTACTTGGACTACCTCCGAAGAGGGACATAGATTTTTCTATAAATTTGATGCCTGGAATAGCTCCAGTTTCGAAATCTCCTTATAGAATGAGTACACCAAAGCTGAAGGAGTTGCAATTTCATCTAGAAGAGATACTAAAGAAAGGTTACATTCTCCTCAGTGTGTCACCTTGGGGAGCCCCAGTCCTATTCATGAAGAAGAAAGATGGGACGTTGAGGCTGTGCATTGATTTTCGACAGTTGAATAAGGTCACTGTCAAGAACAAGTATCCTCTGCCAAGGATTGATGATCTTTTTGATCAGTTGAAGGATGCAAAAATATTTTCAAAAATAGATCTTCGATCGGGATATCACCAAGTGAGAATAAAGGATGAGGACATCAACAAGACCACCTTTAGAACAAGGTATGGTCATTATGAGTTCACAGTGGTGCCATTTGGATTGTCCAACGCGCCTGATGTTTTCATGTGTTTAATGAATGGAGTGTTCAGAGATTATTTGGACAAGTTTGTCATAGTCTTCCTGGATGATGTCTTGGTGTATTCTAAGATAGAGGAAGAGCATGAACAACACCTGAGAATGGTGCTGCAGGTGTTGAGAGAACACCAGTTGTACGCAAAACTGATCAAGTGCTCTCTTTACTAAAGGAAAATCCATTAATTGGGACACATTATATCTGAAGAAGGGACCGCTGTGGATCCTGAGAAGGTATAGGCCATTTGAGAATGGATAGCTCCAAGGAAAGTGGAAAAAGTTAGATATTTTATGGGTTTGGCAGGCTACTATAGGAGGTTTATAGCCAGATTCTCAAAGATAGCTCATTCTACCACTTCCTTGCAAAGGAAGGAGAATAAGTTCCAGTGGACTAAAGAATGTGAGAGAAGCTTCCAGTGATTGAAGAAGTTGCTAACTAGTGCTCCAATCCTAAAGATTGCAGATCCAAACAAGGATTACGTAGTGTGCACAGATGCATGTAAGGAGGGGCTGGGAGGAGTTCTCAACCAAGAGGAATTTGTTTTTTGTTATGAATCCCGAAAGTTGAAGGAACATGAGAAGAATTATGCCACTCATGATTTAGAGTTGGCAACAATCGTCCATGCCTTGAGGAAATGGAGAAATTACCTCATGGGCAAGAGATTTGAGTTGAGAAAAGACCATAACGGTCAGAAGTATTTATTTGATCAACCGACCTTAAATGCCAGGCAAATCAGATGGCTGGAGTTTCTGTCCGAATATGAATTTGATATCAAGCATATCAAAGGGAACGAAAATAAGGTGGCTGATGCACTCAGCAGAAAAGTGCATGAATTACATGCTACAACCATTAGCATGTATGAAACTGAGATGAAAGACAGAATTTTGGAAGCCGCAAATGCGGATTTGCAGTACAAAAATCTTGTAGCAAAGCTACAGGAGCGTGAGAGACCATAGACAAAGGAAAGTTACACCTTGGGAACTAATGGTTTACTTCTATATAAAAATAGAGTGTATGTACCCAATGTCTGAGAATTGAAGATGGAAATTCTAAAGGAGATGCATAATGTGGCTTATGCTAGACATCCTGGATATTAGAATACTATGGCAGCAGTCAAAAGCCATTACTTTTGGTAAGGTTTGAATAAAGAAATCGCTTAATACATCGCTAGATGTATGGAGTGCCAAAAGGTTAAGGCTGAGCATAGGCACCCATCAGGGTTGTTGCAGCCTTTACCTATTCCTGAATGGAAATGGGATGTGGTAACAATGGATTTTATCACTGGACTACCTAGAACAAGAAAACAACATGATTCAATCATGGTGGTGGTGGACAAGCTTACTAAAGCTGCCCATTTTATTCCACTGAAAACCACCCACAGAGCAGCAGATGTTGCTGACATTTTCCTAAAAGAAGTTGCACGCTTGCACGAAATTCCTAAGACAATTGTGTCTGATAGAGACCCGAAATTCACTTCGAATTTCTGGAAAGGACTGTTCAAAGGATTCAGAATGAATTTGAACTTTAGCACAACATATCATCCTGAGTCTGATGGACAGACAGAGTAGTAGTTGGTCCTGAGCTACTCAAGGAAATGGAAGATCAAATGATAAAAATTAAACATAATCTAAAAGCTACCTAGGACAGGCAGAAAAATTACGCTGATAGTAACAGAAACCACAGAGAATTAAAAGTGGGTGATCATGTTTTCCTGAAAGTGAAAACTAACAGGAGTTCCCTGAAGCTGGGAAGTTGTGCCAAGTTGGCAGCAAGATTTTGTGGGCCATTTGAGATCCTGGAAAGGA
>JZKD02S1675768.1:774572-802893 GCA_000966675.3 Picea glauca
GAATCCACAGAGTGGGCAAGGAATTAGGGGATGGAAGGTGGGAAAGGGGCTAAGTGTTGAGCCTGGGGGCTAAGCCTAGGGGGCTTAAGCCTGGGAATAATATTTTAATATTATTACAAAAAGTTATGTGCATTTTGTGTTTTATCCTAAGTGTTGGCATGGGAGGATGTACAAGGGTGATGCATGCAAGTGGAATGTATGCAGTTCCATGGGTGACAAGTGTCAACCTTGACGCATGCGAATAAATGGCCAGGGTGAGCCGCAAGAAAGGTTCCTCCTCCTCCATTCAACCCTCGGACTGCCAGAAGGTGAACTGGCCTGACTCCTGCAGAGAAACTCTCGTGCATCCTCTGAACCAAAAAGGCGTGTATCTGTGTTTTTTCTGGGATAGCCGGTACATCCCCTGTCTAAATAGTTTGAACCTGCGTTGACCCCTACGTGAATTGTTTGTCATGCGTCCCCGACAACTAGAGCATGAGTCTATCCTGTGTTGGAGGATTGGGAAATAAGAAGTGACCTGCCATTGTTGAAACCGTTGGAAAGCCTGTGTCTATTTTCCCCATGGGTTGTTGTGACCATGTAGTGCTAGACTGCGTGGGGTCTTGTTGGCCAGTGGTACAACGCTCTCTCCAGGTGAGAGAGGTGATTGAGGTTGGTAGAACAGGTTTTTGGCCTGTGAGTGACTCTCTCCAGGTGAGAGAGTGCACAGAGGAAGGAGAGGACTCCTGGAAAGAACCCTGTAGCTGCCACAGAGCCCAGAGACTTCTAGTCTGACCTGTTCTAGTAACCCAAGGTAAGGGAGATTAGCAGCCGAAGGACTGTGCCGGTGACAGAGAAGGTGTATTCTCCTAGGGTGGAACAGGCATGTGGGGAATGAGGGTCTGTGGGTAGTGAGCGTGGGAGGTTCCTGGGAGAGAATTCCTTCCTTGTGGTTGCGTGTTGTTTTCCCTGTAACCTCAGCCTAGCCTAGATTTCCTTGGCTTGGGGTGGAGCTTAGTCCCAGCTCGGGGTTGACCCATTGTTGAGCTGATGAGCAGTGTGGTCTAAGGCTGGGAGGTTCGTGGAAGGCCTGCACTTGGTTGGTGGAATCTACCATTGATAAAGATAAGTATCTAATTATGCATTAATCATGTTTTGCATGATTGTGCTGCTTCTGTATCATGTTTTCCGTTGTGTATATGAATTAATATGAAAATCTAATTGCTTGTTTATTATGGCAGTAATTCATATGAATATCTGTGTTGAATGTGTTTATTGTTTAAATGCATGTGGGTTAAATAACATCTGTATGAGTTATGTATAAAGGGATGTTATAGTTTTTTTTTAAGAGCGATTAAACCTTAGTAGCAGAAAAGGTGCGCTACAGATTTAGTCTCCAACCCATGGATTTTGTAAGGGAAATAATCATTTGGATAAAAGTGTATCAAGAAATAGGAGAAAATGTCTCCTTATAATCTATTCCCTCCACCTGAGAGAATCCTCTAGCAAAAAAACTCATTTTGTGCTTCTCGATGCTTCCATCAGCTATGTATTTGATCTTATAGATCCACTTGGAAGTCACAACAGACTTCCCTTCAGGTATTGGAAAAATATCCCACACATCATTCTTCATGATGGATTGATACTCCTCCATCATGACATCTCTCCATAATGGATGACTAGATGCTTGCTCATAGTTGTGGCATAGCAAAAATATCTTTGAGGTTTCTTACTCTCTAGGGAGGTACCATGAGGATTTGTATGTCCTTATTCCTCCTGTCGAGTTTGACAAACCCATGTAGGTCTCTTTCGACCTACTGCTATATATTTGGAAACATCAAATGGAGCTATAGGATCAACAAGATCAATTGGATTAATGAGCTCAATTGTCTCCCTCTGAACTAAAAGAGGGTGAGGGAGATAAGGCACCATCTCTTACTATCTCTCACTATTAATATCCGTGTGATATCCTCTAGATATCATGAAGGATACCTCCTCCTCAAAGGTAACATCTATGCTCACCTCAGTTTGTCTTTGACCAAGGATGTAGATCAGGTATGCCTTTGAAGACTCATTATACCTGTTGAAGGAAAATCTCCCTGCGGACAGGTAGATTGCCTCAAAGAGATAAACCCTTAACTCTAAGACAGAAAGTGCTTAATGTGGACACTTGCTTCCTTTCAGATCTATACCAACTAATGCATGAGGAAGAAGGAGAACAAAAGTACCTCTTTATCGATGTTTGTCTTTACATGCTTTGAGTTGGGCTCCAATCTTTCACTCCTCGATAAGCCCTGTAGACAAACAAAGTACGACTACTTCCTACTCTATCAAGATTAGTCCGAAATAGCTCTATCTACTAAAGAGACAAATCCATGTAAGATTGAACACAAATTAGAAAGAAGCAGGCCAAGCAAATTATATTAATGAGGACAAAACATTGCTTACACCCATAGATGGATTGTAGCAGTTTCGTCAAGTCCTCCTTGTCTACCCCTTACTCAAAATATCCACGATCTGAATGATGATAGCTTCACTGATTGCTCCCTATGAGATCATAGGTCTCTTGCCTCCAAATTATCTCTGTTCCAACACCACTTATAAGATCATAAGTTTTGTGTGATTCTCCTTTTCCATTCCTCTTTCACCATTAGAAAGCTTGCTTATATAGCCTTGGAGAGGTGTTAACCTCTTGAGATATCCTTGGGGAAGTTGAGGATTTGCCTCCTTCAGTTAAATATCTGCCCTAAGATCATGGCTGGACTAGGGATTTGAATCCAACTTCCTTCCAAGAATGAAAGGATCCTTCCCCCATTCATCTCAACAACTTAACTACTACCCATAATAGGTAGCACTCCCTCAAAAGGACCATCAGAGCATTGTAGCGCTCCCTAGTAGGCTTTACGGTGGCGCCAACGCTTTGAAAATATATATTTATCCCTCAAAAGGGCCAGAGGAGCTTTATAACACTCCCAGACAGTGTAAGGGGGAGCGTCGGTGCTCCCAGAAGAGGTATAGGGGAGCGCTCTCCTTCAAAAGCTCAGTTTTTGAGGTGATTTCAGATGGAAAAAGGTTTATGAGCCTGCTGAATCATTTCTCCTCTTCCAAATCAAATGTTTGATGTGTTTCAAGTGTCTTTCTCATGTCGTTATAGGCACGACATATGCATCATGGCAGTATGCTTCCCTGACACTTGCAACACTTGTGAGAAAAATGTGACACTTGCGACACTTGTAATGATGACACTTGTGACACTATCGAAGTGAGTATTTTTTATGTGTAACAATACCCCACAAATGTACCCTTTCTTCCTCAAGGGTCTAGCCTGGTCCTTTTCTTCTTGGGTGCATGAATGTATACTAGACATCTCGTGGTTCCCTTGTGGAACACATGTCTAAGACATACTGAGGTTCCCTCATGGAACCAATGTGTTCTCTAGGACATATCGAGGTTCCCTCATGAAACCAATGTCTTGGTTCCTTCATCTAATTGTCTCAGGAATGTCAAGATGAAGTATACATACCCCTCTACTAGTCCACATAGGACCCTCAGAAGAGAATGTCATGCCATGGGCTACAAGGACCATTCTTCTAATCAGGTCACTACATGTTCCATAGAAGAATGCCAGTCCCATAAGTGAGAGTGGTTGAAAAAATTCTTCCTCTAGATATGGAGGTGAATCCTCCTCTGTATTTTCTCCCTCTAACACTGAAGGTAGTTCTTCCTCCTTCTCTAGAGGTAACTCAATCTCTTCTCCTTCTAGATGCCGTACCACCTCCCTCTCTATATGATAAATATTTATTGGCTTCTATGTTCTAACCAATATTCCTCTTACAATATTCCCAATGCATTTCCACATTTCTCATTGTTTATATTTTTTCATTAATGACATGTGAATCAATCTCACTCACCATTGCATCGTTTTCACTTCAACAACACAAAATCATGATTCATAGTGTATTTATTCAAATGGTTCTTATGTATTAAAATAAAGAACACACAGAGGCTTCCTTCCATTACCACTACCAGCGTGTATAAGAAACAATAGATTTCCAAAATTATAAATGTGCTTTCAATAAGTACACATGCAAACAATGTCCATCAAACTCATGGATAAAATGGTAACAATTTCCTTTGACAAATGAAAATGCCCAATATGCGAGATCATATATTTAAAGACCAAAAAAAATTACTCATAACTCCAATAGTTGCACCTCTTTTCAGTTGTAGATGCCTTTCAATACAATTAACAAATTATATTATACTTAGATGGTACAGTATAAATTGCACTATAAAATATATATTGTGTTTTCCATGAATTTCACACCTCACGTTGGAAAAATTATTTACAAATTCAATCATCACTTTATAAAGTCAATAACCATTTGTATTGTTGTTTTCGGCCTCTCTCTACAAAATAATTTCCAAATTCAATCACCACGTTGTATTGAATATTTTTTCATTGAATATAAATCTTGTTGTTTCATGGATTATTCCTATTGTGCGGAGCGATCACCAGCAAAATTCCAACCATGCTATAAATTAATTTTCAAATTCAATCACCCAATTGTATTGAATATTTCATCATTGAATACATGTTTCCATTTTTTTTTGTTGATCAATATGTGGTTCCCAATATTCCATGTACTTGGGGCATGAATCCCATGTTTCTTACTACTTTTTACCACAACGCATTAGGTTTTCTTGGTTGTATTTAAAGGTGTCGCATTCTATCTTTTCATGATTTCTAAATCCTTTTTAGATTCAAGTTCAATTTGGATGAACTGTCCATTCCAATGAGGTCATAAAAATACATATTACTTTCTTAAAAACTCTTCACAAAACACAAGATATCTCTCATTTTCTTGGGCCCTCCTATGAGGGAGTCAAGCCTAGAGCTGATTTGATACCATGTTGATTTTTCATAAGAGATGATATGTATGATAGATATATTATTACAATGATGAGTGTTCCATATATAGAGAACGTACGGTGACCATCCAAGAAACGATGAATCCCTTGGGTAATCAATAACTATTTATTATTATCCTTTACTTATTATATATATTATTTAATAATCTATAATTATATTATTAATTATTAATCTAAGAGAATGTCTCCCGCAATCACACACAAATTTTCATTTACAAAAACATAAGACTTACTAGCTTTCTTTGCTTCCTTTGTCATCACAACCACATGTTAATCTGAACTCTCCAAAGAGTTCATGAGACTTCCTGCAAGTCTCTCATTTTCATTCTCTAAGAAGTATGTGTGACTCTCAACATGTCTCCTCTCAACATCATCCTCTCCAAGGATGTCTCCTTTCTCTAGTTCATAATAGTGAATTTCCTCCTCATTCAATGGCCTCTATTTCAACTGAGCTCCTATGATTTTCTCCTTTTCTACCCAAGCATCCATCCTATGCTTTAGGTTTCTCAATATTTCCATAATATTTTCCTCAAATAATTGCACTGCTAGCTACTTGACCTTATTTAATTTCCATCCTTGTCTTTGGTTCTCTCTAATATTCTTCTGTAGCATCTTCTATATGACTTTGAACCTCTCCTTTAGTTAAATCATCTATTTTTCATACTCCTCTTGACTCATCCTCTTTATTTCAATTACCTTGGAAACTTTCTCTCCTCTAATGTGGCCTCTCCCTGAACCTCTATAATGACCATTAGTAGCCATTGTCTCCATATCCTTTGTGAAATTTACCTTGTCCACATGTAGACTGCACTCAAGCCTTTGTAACAATATTTCTCCATAGCATGCTACCCAATACCTTAATAAACTTTTCCTTAGCCTATTTTTCTAGTATTCTTTTGTGGTTCTCTGTCTCTTGGAACCTCTTGAGAAAACTCTGATCCTCTTGGCTTCTACAATTCTCTACTTCTTCTCTTGAGAACACTCTATGTTATTTGCTATTCCAACCTTCAGCTGGAATTCCTTAAGTTTATTTTCCACAATTCTCCTTAACATGTGCTCTTCCTCATGCATTTAAGAACACAATTGATTCTATGTCACAAATCTCCTAGATGCCCACTGCTGTCAATATTGCCAGTCTACTTCAGCGTGCAAACAAAATAAGAGTTAATTGAAACATATCACATCAATATCTTCAATATATTTCCATGATATTGGCCCATTTTGATTCATTCCTCTTAATCAATTCATATCCTTTGTCCTGCCACCTATGTAATTTCTTCTTAACTCAATCCTATACTTGCAATATCCTATTGCAACCTCATATCTAATATTCTCTCAAAGTACAATAATGTTTCTATACCTTTAAATAACATCATTGTTCTTTCTTTTTCCCTAAGATATCAATCTAGCTCTATTAATTTCTTGTTGATTTTACTGTACCAATATCTTGAATCATTCAGAAGAGAAATTTAATTATCTTTGATACCACTTGATAGCCTACTACTAGGCTTTACCCACAATATGGCAGCTATAATCAATTTGTTGCACATCAAACCCTCAAATGGGTGCCCAAGGATCTATAGGCTCATTCCTTGATCTAATTCTTCACTCTGATCGTCTCTTGTAATCCTTAACCGGTTCAAATAACTCCTTTAATCATGACTATGGATTAGGTTTTTCCTTTCATCCCTTTGGAGATAAACTTCATCTTTCGATGTGACTATTCTCTCTATCCAATGGCTTAATTCATTTTTCACACAGTCCCCAAGCTCCTCCGTGCTCATTTATTAACAGTGCACCATATATTGTGTCCACGTGATAAACTCTTATGTGTTAGTGGCATTTCATTCATGTGTCTTTAACCTCATGACCAAGCACAAATCTCAAAGGTGCTTAACTCAAAATACAATCAGTGGTATGCACATTATTGAAAGGTAGTTTTAAGGCCAGTTTCATATGACATGTTATGCTTCTAGCACCTAAAATGTGTCCTTCGTGGGGTCCAACAATACCACCATGTGAATGATATCCTTCATGCTAGTCGTCGTGCAACTTATAGAGCTCTTTCCATCTCCTCTGGTAATCTATCCCCTCAATGGATGACTGGATCGCTCCACCCACAACTGTCTTCTAATCCAAATATACAAATGGAATTTTAATTAAATGTTGAAATGGTGATCGATATTTCTCCAAGGCTTTCCAACTAGATATAACGACTCTACTTGAATTGCCTCCTGATCTAACTGTCCAGGTTCTTCCCGAAATCACTAATGGATCCAATGCCTCTCCTCATTTCACTTCATGATATGACAATCAATATTGTTTAAGTAACAATCCAATGGTCCTCATTTATAGGCTCTTCTCTCTTGGATCCAATGGTTTGCAATCAATATGCTAATAGATTGACAATACTTATAACTTCCCCTTGATTTCATCCATTATCCACCTACAAATAAAATAGGATCATCGATCCTTTATAGTGATCCATTATAAAAAGAGAATTAACTTCAAAGGGTCTATTCCCTTCAAGCTCCTTTTCCTCAAGCCTGCAACAAAACTTATAATACCTAGAATATCATATACTTAACAATACACAATGAAAGAGGTTATTCACACATAATTAACGTAAACCTTTTCTTTAGGAAAATCTTGAAACAAATATTCCTTTTCTATTTATCACGTGTACACTTATATTACATATTTTACATAATATTGTAATGCCTTCTCAAACCTAACCTTCACTCAATAGGTTTCTTCCTCTCTCTATCCTAATTATCTCTCAATTGATTGTCCACCTTCCTTTTGCCTAATCCACATATTTTTTGCCACCCTCTCTTGGCCTGTTCTTACATTCATTTTTTTGGCCACCATATTCTAGCCTGATTTCTTTCGTAATGGCCACACTAATGCCTTAACGTCTTACAACATTTGTACAAAAATATTATGAACAGAATTAGTTCAAATCCAACAAATTTTCAACGACTCCTAAGGATCCTCATAGATCCACAAAAACCTCAAGAGGATCCACAAAATCCTCACACTCAACTCCTATATTTAGGACTCACAAATCCCTATGAGATCTAAATAACCCTAGACTCTCTCATTTCTCAATGCCTCTCAAGTTCTTATACATTCGAGAACATTTACAATTCAATCCTCACATTCATTATCAAACCCCTATCTTATGTCCCTCTTCTAGAATTCATTAAAACATAGGAAAATACAATAAAACAATCACGAGGGAACCAACTCCCTAGCAAATGAATGACTCCCTAGGTCTCTACGAAATGTAGAAGGTTTTGGAAGTAGGATTCTCTTGCATCAGTTACCGCTAGTGGTTCCTCCTGAATATGTAGAGGTCATGACAGTAGGAGGATACAACATACAAATTAAAATAATTGTAATGGTAAATGCATGAGATATAGGAAGGGATCCCAATGTGTGGGGGGCAGATTCCTCCAAATTCAATATGAACATATTTATGGAGGGTGGAATTATCAATTTAATAGGTCCATTAAAATTCAATATGGTCTAGTTTAGGTTAGGAAGGAGAGTATGCCTAGGGGATCCCATGGCTATTGCTACAAATAAGGATTCCACATTATTGTGGGCCCCTAAAATAAACCTTGTGAGTGACCAAACCCATGGAATAACCTCACCGAAATGTACAACCAATGGGTAAATGTCTTAGATTCATACCCTAACCCCCTTAGCTACATACTTTATTAATGTATTCAAGGCAACCTTCCTTGAATAAGTCCCATTAAATAATTAATTAATAGTCATTCATTGTAAAAGGGGTCAATAAGTCTCAAATTAGTTAGTCAACCTTCATTATAAGTGGGAATGTAGCTTGTTAATATTCTCTATGGATAGTTATATATTGGGTAGAAGGGTATGCAACATTTTTTAAAGATTTTGTATTGCAAGAATCCTTTAAATTTTCTCCATCCTTTATTAATATGTGCATCTTGTAGTCATCCATGGATTGCATTGGAATGATATGAGACAAGGAATCACCTCACTCGCACCAACTTACAATGTGGCCATTTATTTAAGCAAAAAAATCCAAAAAATTAAAATATTAGATTCACCATCCTACCACCTTACATTTCCCATCTCTTCAACCACAAAATTCCAATAAATTCAAATATCGAATTCACCATCCTACCCAATATGCCCATTTCTTCAATCGTAAAATTCCAAGCAATTCAAATATCATATTCACCATCCTACCTAAGATTTGTATAGAAGAAACCTTGATATAGCTACATCACCCACCACATAAACTACATTTACAAATCATATATTGTTATTTTAAGTCAAATTAAGTTAACAAAACTTTTAATGCAAACATGGGATGCGCTTTATATATACATTTCCATGTGTGTAATAATATTGAATCTAAACATTGCATTGTTAAATATACAACTCCCAATATATATGTTTCTAAGCTTCGGGATACATATGTAGAGTACATACAAATGGATTACCTATCAAATATCATATCCTTAAATATGTGTTAATTTTAAATATGCAACTTTGATTTTTCATCCTTGAAGTGCATATCATATAAGGGTTTGTATGGGTCTATGAAACTTATTCTCCATATTGAATTTACATGGGTATTACTAAGCCTTGAATGGCCAAGGCCATTGCTTATGATATTTATTAACCCAATGTGTCTATAGAATTTGGCTAATAAAATAGTGTCATTTGCATGGGATTATGTGGTCCTTGTCTAATGGAGGTAATACATAAGAATGAAATATTCATTCCATCCCTTTACAATACTAGATATCCATTACAACTCATCCTCTTAATATGATTTTATAATACAAATTAAACACACTCAATAATAAAAAAATAAATTATATTCAAAATGTGTGGCTAGTGGATCATGAAACTAATGATTAATAAAAAAAACAAGAGTAACATGTTAATCCCCTAAACAAAGCCCGTGTAAATACCTATATATTGAGTTACGGTATGTCTATTCTTATATTAGTATTCTCAATTAGATCCTTTAATTGTAATTGTCCTATTGAACTCCTATATATATACACACACCAAGAGACCTAGTGTTAGGATAATCTTATCTTGTACATTTGTTTTATTGTAAAAATAGGTTTCCCTTGAAGATGTTTATATTCAAGTATTGTATTTGTTTGTAAAGGAATGGAGTTACTTCTCTCTCCAAATTTGGTATCAAATCTTATGATTCTAGGGTTTTGATCCTTCTGATGATTCATCTTGTAATTTTATCTATAATGTTGTTTTAGTGCAGTTTCAGAATTTAACATTTTAAAGATCTTGAGGACACATATCAAAGTACTTGTGATACACATGTTAGGATATTTATGTTTGTAATTTTGGATATACATACTATGGATGTGTAATGGTTATATTTTGTATCATGGTGCAATGTATACACTATATGATCCATGTGCAACGTGCTTAAATTTCCTTAGAACACTAATAAATCATCATCTGCAAATTTTGAGTTGATTTTCTATCAATGTCCTTAGAGTGAGTATAAATTGCCATCTACAACGTATAAAAAAAATTGATTTCTTGTAAATGTTCTTAGAACAAATATAAATCATTATTTGTAATGCATAAATCAAGTAGATCGGTCATCAATGTCCTTGGAACAATTCTAAATCACCATCTGCAAAGTTCAAGATGAGTTACTTTCGATGTTCTAATAACATGTATAAATAATTAAACTGTTTTCTATCATTGTCTTTACAACAAGTATAAATCAAGTAGATTTACTATCAATGTCCATAGAGAAAGTATAATTCATCATCTACAAAGTTCAAAATGATTTTGATGCAGGAGCATCACCAACACATCAAGCGAGCCAGCGCGGAAGCGGAAGACAATTGGACAAGCGAACACAAATTTTGAAAACACTTTGGAATTGTTGCGTGATCTTAAATGACCCATTAATATGAAGCGCACTTTGTATATTGTAAATGGACCTTGAGCGGATATCTCTTGTCCTTAGTAGATAGACGGCATTTAAAATAGTTAATGCAGGTAGATAGAAATTTAATTTTAGATTTGATAGCTTTAGAGCGCAAGAGGGAAACGAGATATAGACACCCTCATTGTGGATTTTTATTATTGAGAATTCTGGAGCATTAGAGCAAGGGCATGCAGAGAGATGTGTAAGAACACCCATGTATAGATACTTGAATTAATAGAAGAGATTGATTCAAATTCATGGTTTTTGTGTCTGTTCTCTGTGTATTGATGTTGATGTGCTCATGAATGGTTGCTTTGAGTCACACATTTTCTTTTATGTGTTGTTTATATGATTTCATGTTTGAATTGAAGCCTTAAAGGGTGAAGGAATGAGTTTCAATTGTTTCTCTATTTAAGCTGTAGAATTCCTGCAAGGAGTGCAGTCGAATTGTCCGCAAGGAGTGCATTGATAGAGGGGTTCAAATAGAGATAGCTTTTGTTCTCATTTCCTCAAAGGTGCAGTTGGGCACAGGGCCGTGCAAGGAGCGCGTAGGCTGGGTAAAAGTCTCAGGGTTGCGAACCTAAGTAAAGAGATGAAAGACTGCTGCTGTAGGGGTGCGCAGAGTCGAGGGACTTCAACACTTAGACATTGATGCAGGTTTTCTGCAAGGAGTGCATGCAAGAGGGTTTTCTTTATAAAGACTTAAAGTTGTGGGAAAATATCAGGAAGGATAGGCCTTTGAGTTTGTTGGAGAACAACAAGGACAAGTTATGACTTGAAGTTCGAGGGAAGCGTCGCAAGTTTGCGAGCAGGTGAACGAGTTCCGTGGAAAAGAACACTTAGTCCTTTCACAGAATTCATCGGGAAGGAAGGGATGGTTTGTATTCTCCGAGGAGAATCCACGAATTTCTGTGGGTCGTTAGATCTTGTGGATGTGCAGGGGAGATATAGTGGTGTATTCCTGAAGGTTTAAGCTCAGGACAGATAGAGCATTGATCCAAGTCAGCGAGGACCGTTGGATCTACACTTATATCGTGTATCGGGGTTTCGTAGATCGAACCTCCAAAGTATTGCAACAGGAATTGCGATATCGCGATCCGCAATATTCCGACGGAATCAGAACCATCCATCAATTGGGATGTGTGTCAGAAGATCCAAAGAAGTCAAGGTTTGGAGCATTGGAGATTTTGAAGACCGGATACTCTTGCAGCTTGGAATCGCGAAACACGATATCCCGACGGAAGAGTTGTGTGGGACCACAAGATTCAGAGTGGAAGACAGGTGGCATAAGTCATCGGGGTTTCACAACGAGAAGCACCAAGACATTGACATCAGGATTTGTGATCCCGCAAAGTCTGAAATCCCGATAGAAGTGGCAGGAGTTGAAGGGACAACTCGTGCGTGCGTCGGAGTTTCGGTGTATCGGGCATCGGGAGTCAGAAAACCGAGTTGCTGAGCATCATGAGTATTGAAATCATGATAGGAGCAAGTTATGACAGAGAAAGGTAAGAGTCATCGTTGACTTGCATCGAGGATCAGGGTTTTGAGAATCCAAAACGACACAACCACAAGACTCGCGAAACTGTGAAGTGCAATTTCCCGATCGCTAAGGGAGATCTCTTGGACAACTGTTGTGGGTGTGGAAAATTCCCAATAGGGAATTAGAAGATATTTTCAGTTCTTTGGGCCAAGGAAGGAGGAGGTCCTGTGAGAGGATGCTGCCTGAGGGTGCGCCTGCGTCAGTTTGGTATCAGAGCAAGAAAATTTATTTGCTTTCTGTAGCAGAGAAGAAGGAAATTCACCATGCCACTAAGGAGACAGGATAGATAGTCACCTGATCTAGAGGAAAGAGAAAACCCAAGGAGAAGGGGTAGGGAAGTGAAGAATCCAGAAATGGAAAGAGAGATACGTGATCTACGAGCTAGACTCGAAGATATGGAGATAGCACAAAGATGCACAGTTGGTGCTGGGAATCTAAGTGATTCTGAAAGCAAGTTTGAGGATGAACATGAAGAGGAAGTTGCAGCCGAAGATGCATCAAATGAGCATTTGATCAGAGCTATTGCCAGGATGGGTGCAAAACAAAAGATGGACATTCCAGTTTATGAGGGAAACTTGGATGCAGAGGAGGTTCTAGATTGGATTAGAGCTCTAGATACTTACTTCGACTACGAAGATGTCGAAGAATACAAGAAATTCAAGCATGTTGTTACACGCTTGAAAGGACATGCAACATTGTGGTGGGATGAACTACAAGCTGACAGATGCTGCAAGGGCAAGCAGAAGATCAAGAGCTGGGACAGGATGATCACAAAGATGAAGGTGAAATTCATCCCCATATAAAATTACTCTGTTCAGGAGAATGTAGAACCTGAGAAAGAAGCTGATGACAGTGAAGGAATACACTGAGGAATTATATAAACTAAACATCAGGGTAGGTCATCGGGAGAGCAATGATGAAAAATTTTCCAGGTATATGAATGGCCTGAGATATGATATCCAGGATGAGATGAGCATGGTTACCATCCAAACGGTGGAAGATGCTTATCAGATGGCTCTGAAAGCAGAAGAGAAGTTGAGCCAAAAGAAAAGTCAGAGGGGACGAGGTAGAAGCCAGCCTAGAGGCAAAGTAGTTGCCCAGGACAAATATCAGAAGCCCAAGGAGGAATGGAAGAAACCTCAGACTCGTACAGAGAGGGGTGGAATTTCGCAGAGAGGGAAGCAATATGCAGAACAGAGAGGGAAAAATAATGAGCAGAGGGGAGATTATGCTGACAACAACACTTTTCCTCGTACTAGAGGTAGAGGAAGAGGAAGAGGTGGATTCATCACATGTTTCACATACGGGAAGAATGGGCACAAGTCTTACGAGTGTCAAGAAAAAAAGAAGGACATTAGAGAAGCTCACATCACTGAAGCGCAGAGACAGGATGTTAACGCCGAAGATGCTGAAGGCAGAATATCGCTTATGATGCGAAAAGTCCTTTTGACACCCGAGAAGGAGGTTCAGAGCTCATTCCAAAGGACCCAACTTTTTAGGACTGCTTGCAAGACCAAGGACAGGGTGTGCAAGGTCATCGTAGATAGTGGTAGCATAGATAATCTCGTATCCACAGAGATGGTAGAGAAGCTGGAGCTGGAGACGACTGATCATCCAAGCCCATACAGAGTTTCGTGGCTACAGAAGGGACACCAGGTAACTATTACTAAACAATGCTTGGTTGAATTCAAGATAGATGGATATAATGATAAGATCTTGTGTGATGTTATTCCCATGGATGTTTGTCATCTATTGCTGGGTAGACCATGGCAATATGACAGAAATGTGATTCATGATGAGCGAATGAACACATACACCCTAGAAAAGAATGGGAGGACACACATGTTGCTTTCGATAAAGGATAAGGAGGTGAAGCCAGAAGTAAGCAACATAGTACTTCTCATGAGTGGGAAGGAACTTCTTACATAGGTTAAGAAGAAATAAGATCCATAATTCTTTGTGGTCAGGAAACCGAGGATTGTTCTGACTAGCACGAGAGTGGATGATTTACCAGATGAGGTTCAGGAACTGCTGGAAGAGTTCGCTGACATCATAGTGGACGAATTACCTCATTCGTTGCCACCGATGAGGAGTGTGATTCATCACATTGATCTCATACCAAGAGCCAATTTTCCAAACAAATCCACGTACAGATTTACGCCGCAAGAAAATGAAGAAGTTAAAAGGCAAGTCGAGGAGTTATTGGACAAAGGTTTGGTTAGAGAAATCTTGAGTGTGTGTGTTGTTCCAATAGTACTCAGTACGAAGAAAGAGGGAGGCTGAAGGATGTGTACTGACTCAAGGGAGATTAATAAGATAACCATCAGGTACATATTTCCATTGCCGAGGATGGATGATCTGATGGATTGCTTGAGCGGAGCAAAATACTTTTCAAAGATTGATTTGAAAAGCAGATATCACTAGATTTGCATGAGAGAAGGCGATGAATGGAAGACAACATTCAAGACAAACGAAGGTTTGTATGAATGGCTTGTTATGCCGTTTGGCTTAACAAACGCGCCAAGTACCTTCATGTGGTTGATGAACGAAGTCCTAAGGGAGTTCATCGAGAAGTTCATCATTGTGTATTTCGATGACATACTGATTTGCAGTAAATCAGTGGAAGAACACTTGAAGCATTTGGCTACAGTGATGCAGAAGCTACAGCAGGAGAATCTGTTGATAAATATGAAGAAGTCCTCATTCATGAAGACAGAGCTCATTTACTTGGGGTTTGTTATTTGGGCTAATGAGTTGAGGATGGATCCGGATAAGGTGGAAGTAATCAAGAATTGGCCATCACCGAAGAATATCTTTGAGGTGAGAAGTTTTCATGGGTTAGATAGTTTCTACCGGAAGTTCATCAGGAATTTCAGTGGAATCAATGCAACGATGATGGATACAGTGAAGAAGCGACATAAGTCTTTTCACTAGATGGCTGAGGCTGAAAAAAGTTTCAATATGTTGAAACGGAAGATCACGGAACAACCAGTGTTGGTGTTGCTAGATTTCCTGAAGACATTTCAGGTGAAATGTGATGTAAGCAGATTTGCAATCGGGGTAGTCTTAAGTCAAGAAGACAGGCCAATCGTGTACTTCAGCGAGAATATGAATGAAGCAAAATTGAAATACTCCACGTATGATAAAGAATTCTATGCTATCATACAGGCATTGAAGAAATGGAGGCATTACTTGATCCCGAAAGAATTTGTTTTGTATAGTGACAATCATGCACTGCAGTTTGTGACTCAACAAGAGAAGTTGAATCAGAAACATGCCAAATGGGTTATATTCAAAATTTCGCTTTTGTGATTAAGCATATTTCTGGTACTACTAACAAAGTTGTTGATGCTTTGAGCAGGAAGTGTTTGCTGTTGCAGGAGTTCAGAGTCAAAACATTAGGTTTTACAGATCTCAGGGACATGTATGCAGATGATCAAGATTTCAAGGAAGTGTATGAAGCAGCTGAGAATCTAGTTCTTAGAGATAGAAGCCCTTGGATAGACTATATGATCCAGGAAGGATTGTTGTTCAGAGCCAATCAACTGTGTATTCTCAAATGCTCCAAGAGGGAGAACTTGCTGAAGGAGAAACACAGTGGAGGATTGGGAGGACATTTTGGCCAGGACAAGACATTCACAAAATTGAATGAGTCATATTTTTGGCCAGGAATGCAATTACATGTCAAGATATTTGTAGACAGATGTAGAGTTTGCCAGCATTCAAAGGGAAGGAAGCATAATGCAGGGTTTTATCAGCCATTTCCCATACCAGAGAGGTCGTGGGAGGTGATAAGCATGGATTTTGTATTGGGGTTGCCAAGGACACAAAGAGGTGTTGATTCAATCTTTGTGGTAGTGGATAGGTTTTATAAAATGGCACACTTTATTCCATGCTAGAAAACCAATGATGCAACTCACATTGCTAATCTGTTTTTCAAAGAGGTCATTCGACTTCATGGTTTGCTGAGAAGTATAGTTTCAGACAGAGACACCAAATTCATAGGGAATTTTTGGAGGACCTTATGGAAGAAGCTGGGAACTAACCTGTTATTTAGTTCAGCGTATCATCCTCAGACGGATGGACAGACAGAAGTGGTCAACAAAAGTCTGGGAGACTTGTTGAGAAGCTTGGTGACAGAACACCACAGCCAGTGGGACAATATATTACCATAGGCGGAGTTTTCATATAATGATTCAGTGAATCGAAGCACAGGGCAAAGTCCATTTCAGGTTGTTTATGGTATGTAGCTGAGGGGAATTTCTGAACTGAGAGATTCAGAACAGAGTACTACTAGCAGCGCTAGTGCAGAAGAGTTCGCAGAGATGATGAAAGAACTTCACAGCTAGGTGAAGGAGCAACTGTCGAAATCAAGCCAGGAGTATAAACGCAGAGCGATCAACATAGAAGAAAACTTCAGTTTGAAGTTGGTGATCTTGTTCTGGCACACTTGAGGAAAGAAAGGTTACCGAGGGGAACATACAATAAGCTAAAGATGAAGAAAATCGGACCATGAAAGGTCTTGAGAAAATTTGGGACAAATGATTATGAGATTAAACTACCCGATGGGATCGGAATATCTCCGATATTCAATATCCCAGATTTGCACCCATACAGGGCTAGAGAAGTAAAGACTGGAGCTGAGCAGCCAGTGATCCAGTGGATGAAACAATTGCCAATTGCAGAGAAGCCACATATGGAGTGCATACTGGACAAGAGGGTGAGCAAGAAGACCAGGCAGAAGCAATACTTCGAGTATCTGGTCAAATGGAAGAACCACCCAGTTGAATATGCCAGCTGGGAGACTGAAGCAAAAATAAAGAAGCATGGACAGACCATGCAGGAGCTCATGGACAGGAGCCCATGAAAGTTATCAAGAAAGGGAGTATGATGCAGGAGCATCGCCAACATGTCAAGTGAGCCAGTGCGGAAGCGGAAGACAGCTGGACAAGCCAGCACAAATTTTGAAAACACTTTGGAATTGTTGTGCGATATTAAATGAACCATTAAGATGAAGCACACTTTGTATATTGTAAATGGACCTTGAGCGGATAGCTCTCGTCCTTAGTAGATAGACGACATTTAAAATAGTTAATGTAGGTAGATAGAAATTTAATTTTAGATTTGATAGCTTTAGAGCGCAAGAGGGAACCGGGATATAGACACCCTCATTGTTTATTTGTATTATTAAGAGTTCTGGAGCATTAGAGCAAGATCATGCAGAGAGCTGTGTAAGAACACCCATGTACAAATACTTGAATTAATAGAAGAGATTGATTCAAATTCATGGTTTTTGTGTTTGTTCTCTGCGTATTGATGTTGATGTGCTCATGAATGGTTGCTTTCAGTCACACATTTGCTTTTATGTGCTATGTATATGATTTCATGTTTGAATTGAAGCCTGAAAGGGTGAAGGAATGAGTTTCAATTGTTTCTCTATTTGAGCTGTAGAATTCCTGCAAGGAGTGCAGTTGAATTGTTCCCAAGGAGTGCGTTGACAGAGGGGTTCAAATAGAGATAGATTTTGTTCTCATTTCCTCTAAGGTGCAGTTGGGAACAGGGCCGTGCAAGGAGCGCGCAGGCTGGGTAAAAGTCTCAAGGTTACAAACCTGAGTAAAGAGATGAAAGACTGTTGCTGCAGGGGTGCGCAGAGTCGAGGGACTTCAACACTTAAATGTTGGTGAAGGTTTGCCACAAGGAGTGCGTGCAATAGGGTTTTCTTTCTAAAGACTTAAAGCTGTGGGAAAATCTCAGGAAGGATAGGCCTTTGAGTTTGTTGGAGAAGAAGGAGGACAAGTTGTGAATTGAAGTTCGAGGGAAGCGTTGCAAGTTTACGAGCAGGTGAATGAGTTCTGTGGAAAAGAACACTTAGTCCTTTCGCAGAATTCATCGGGAAGGAACGGACGGTCGGTATTCTCCGAGGAGAATTCGTGAATTTCCGTGGATCATCATATCTTGTGGATGTGCAGGGGAGATACAGTGGTGTATTCCCGAAGGTTTAAGCTCAGGACAGATAGAGTGTTGATCCAAGTCATCCAGGACCATTGAATCTACACGTATATCATGTATCGGGGTTTCATAGATCGAACCTCCAAAGTATTGCAACAGGAATTGGAATATCGCGATCCGCGATATTTTGACCGACTCAGAACCGTCCATCAATTGGGACACGTGTCAGAAGATCCAAAGAAGTTGGGGTTTGGAGCATCGGAGATTTCGGAGACCGGATACTCTTGCAGCTTGGAATCGCGAAACGCGATATCCCAACAGAAGAGTTGTGTGGGACCACAAGAGTAAGAGTGGAAGACAGGTGGCATAAGTCATCGGGGTTTCGCAGTGAGAAGCGCCGAGACATTGACATCAGGATTCGCGATCCCGTGAAGTCCGAAATCCCGATAGAAGTGGCAGGAGTTGAAGGGACAACTCGCACGTGCGTCGGAGTTTCGGTGTATCGGGCATCGGGAGTCAGAAAACCGAGTTGTTGAGCATCGCGAGTAGCAAAATCGCGATAGGAGAAAGTTCCGACAGAGAAAGGTAAGAGTCAGCATTGACTTGCATCGGGGATTTTGAGAATCCAAAACCACGCGGCCACAAGACTCGCGAAACTGCGAAGTCCGATTTCCCGGTCGCTAAGGGAGATATTTTGGAGAAATGTTGTGGGTGTGGAAAATTCTTGATAGGGAATTAGAAGAGATTTTCAATTCTTCAGGCCAAGGAAGGAGGAGGTCCTGTGAGCAGACATTGCCTGAGGGCACGCCTACTTCATATTTTCTATCAATGCATTTAGAAAAAGTGAAAAACATCATCTGTAAAGTTCAAGAAGATTTTCTATCAATGTCCTTAAAACAAGTATAGTTCTAAGCTTCATTCTATGCAATACAACACATCAGTTCAAAGTTCATATCTTTGTGACAAATGAAACACTTTGTTATAATTTAAAAAAAAAACTTGGCCAAAACTTCCTTTTCAAAATGTGTGAAGAACAAAACCAACCTTTTCATGTGATTAATATAAAGTCTCGATGTTGAAATTTGACAGAAAAAACTAAATATTGCAACGTGATGAACATACTAATGTTGCAATGTCACTAAAGTAGTAATTTCACAATGTGACAAACATAGTAACTTCGTAATGTGACGAACATAGTAATGTCACAATATGGTGTGAACAACCCTATCATCACAATTTCTCGAACATACCCTTGTCATCACAATATGATGGACATAGCCCTTTCATCGCAATGTTATGAATATATCCTCATGTTTCAATGTGACACATACTAGCATCATAACGTGACAAAAAAATTCCAAACATCACAATATGAGGAACATAACCCATTCTGACAATGTGATGCTTGAAACCTAATGTCACAATTTGATAAACATAGCCCAACACTACAATGCAATGAACATTTTCCGATGTCACAATGTGATGAACATAAACCCTTATAATAATGTGACAAACCTATTCTAATGCCATAATGTGACAAACAAAAACCCTATGTCACAATGTGATGACCATAACCTGATAATGTCATGCGATGAACGAAACCTAATCAACATTACAATGCAATAGTTCTATAATAAACCATTGTTAAACATAATCAGCATGGCCCACCATAATCATCTCCACATCATCTATGAAGGTCAACCATGGGCATGGTCAACCCTAGTCAACCATGGTCATGGTCAACCATAATCAACCATGGTGAACGTCAACCATCATCACCCATGCTTAACTTTGGCCCTAGCCAATCTCAACAATGGTTAACTAGAGTCAACCATGGAAAAACATAACCAACCATAGTAAACCATAGTTAAGGTAGGTGTCAACCATAGTCATAGTTAATATCAAACACGATGAATGTCATCCATAGTCATGATCAACCATAGTCATTTCCATCCATGGTCATCTATGGACAACAACTGTCAACCATGGTCAACGATTGTAAACCATGGTCCTGGTCAATGAAGGTAAACCTTAGTGAAGGTCATGCTCAATCATGGTCAACCATATCCAACCACAGTAAAACAAATTCAGCCAAGGTCTATTAAAGGTAACCATGGTCGTGGTCAGTTTCATGGACAACAATTTTCGACCATGGTTACCCATTATCAACCATGGCTAAACATAGTCAACAATGGTCATGGTCATGCTCAACCATGGTCAACCATAGTTAATGATAGTAAACCAAAGTCAACAAAGTTCTACCAAGTTTAATCATGGTTATGGTTAGCCAAGGTAAACCACAATTAACCTTGGTCATGGTTAACTAAGGTCAAGCATAATTAACCATGGTCATCGTCAAAAATGATCATGGTCAACCATAATTAACCATGGTCATGGTTAACTAAGGTCATGATCAACCATAATTAACCATGGTCAACCATATTAAACCAAAGTCAACCAAGCTCTACGAAAGTTAACCATAGTCATGGTCAACCATGAGCATGGCCAACCACACTCACAATCATGGCCATCCATGGATTAATGGTCCACCATAGTAAACCATACTCACGTTCGACATGGTCAACCATTTTGTAAACATTTCAATATTATTTATATTAATATTTTAATTCAAAAATATGCTACTCCTCTTCATGCATGGTCATGTTCAGTTATAGTCAGCCATAGTCTAAGTCGTGGTTAGCCATAATCATGGTTAAGGTCAACCATGGTCAATGTTATCCATAGTCACGGTCAAGCATGGTCATGGCCAACCATGGTAAAATATGGACAACAACTAGCATCCATGGACAACAACAACATACCATGGTCTTAGTCAACTAAGGTCTAGCAATGTGAAGGTCATGTTCAACCAAGGTCAACCATAGCCAACCAAAGTCAACCAAGGTCTACCAAAGTTAACCATGGTCATGGTCATTGCCATGGTCAACAAATGTCAACCATTGTCAACAATATTCAACCATATTCAACCATGGTCAAGGTCAACCATAGTTAACCATGTTCAACCATATTGAACAAGAGTTAACCAAGGTCTACCAAAGTTAACCATGGTCATGATCAACCATAATTAACCATAGTCATGGTCAACCAAATTCAACCACATTTAACCATGGTGTTGGTCATGGACAACCATGATTTACCATGATCATTGATGGTCAACCATAGTCATGTGCATCATCATTTGTGGTCAACCATAGCCATGGTCAACAATATTCATGATCATTTGTAGTCATTGTAATGGTCATCATTAATTACGGTTAAATATGTTCATGGTCATGTTCAACCATAGTAAACCATAATCAACCATCATCATGGTCAACCATAGTAAACTAATGTAATGGTCAACAATAGTCACAATCATGGTTAACCATAAAATCATGCTTTACCATAGTCAACCATACTCATTGTAAACCATAGTCTATCACAGTTAATCATGGTCATGGTTAACGTGGTCATCCACAATCAACCTTTTCATAAACATTTTGTTATTCTTTATATTGATATTTGAATTTACTAATCTACTAATATTCTCCATGCATGTCAACCAACACAACAACATTTAATAAATTAACTAGCATACCCCCGAAGCAGGGGAAAGTAAACACCGAAGTGAGTTCGGGTGGTTATGTTGTTTAAAGACCATGAGATTTTTCTTTTGGGGGAGGATTCAAATTGATGTAGCCATATATAGTCAATGTTCAAAGTTTTGGACCATTGATTTAAATCCCCATTTTCAATTGCAGGTACATCTAATGCATCTAATAAAGTCTATACAACATTTGTGTGAGATTGGGTGAGTCAACATATTTGGACCTACAACAATAGAAGAAACAAATTGATCATGCACACAAAGTGATTTATTTATATAACTCTTCATGCCACCATGGTGGTCATTGTGGTCAATGAAGGGCACAAAATAACATCAATTAGACTAATTGGAAGATTCATTTATGACAATCTAATTTGATCAATTTAAGAAAATGATAAGTGTTGAATGCAAATGCATCAAATGTGTAGGAGGGAGGGAGAAATAAAGCATTATTCTAGCTAATCACAACTTCAAACATGGTATTTTTTTTTAGGCAATATCATAATTAAGATTGTAAAAATTGAAAGCAATCACCACTGCATCCGAACACATTAAGACTAAATGTAAGAAGTGAGTGTGGACCACCCAAGCCACGATGAATAAGTGAATCATTTAATCCAAATCCTACATATAATTACCAACAAGTGAACAAACCCTAGTTTGTAAAGACTTGCAAGCAAACTTGGTGTATTCCAATAATTTAGGTAGATCCTTGTCCCTCACATGGATCGAGCACTAGAAGACATTTGGATAAAATTGAAAATTGGATTCATGCATTGGAAGATATATTTGTATAAAATTTAAAACTAGATTCATGCATTATTGGCATATAAAATGTTGTGGTGTAATAAGAAACTCAACAATCCGTTGGATACAAGTTTCGAGTTCCATCCTCTCACTAGAAACAATGACACTCTTGGTGTAGCTGATAATTGGGCCAAAAATCATTTGAATCTCATGCTGGGTGAATGAAAGTAATTATCCAAGCTAAAGACCCTTGGGATTCTTGTGATTTGGTGCATGTAATGTTCCGAGTTACTTTTAATGCTATAATTGAAACTAGTGATGCCATACCATAAATAAATGTTCATCCCCAAAAGCAAGTAACATTATTATAAGCATCTAATTCATAGGTATTGATAAATGGACCTAAAAAATAACAATTTTCCATCCACACACAACAAACAATATATTGAATAGAATGAAATAGTCCATGTCGTATACTCAATGCTATGCCCTTCTCCATGAGTTTGCAATTCATGTTTTTTGATGTTCGATTCCATCAACAACTAAATCAAATCTAGGAGTTAAACTTATTAATGTTTTTTCAACTATCTTATGATCCACCAAGATTTCTCCATTATCCCTAAATTGATTTACAATTCTCATAACATGGGTAAAAATTTATTGCATGGACTTTGAATCTAGGAGTTAAACTTATTAATGTTTTTTCAACTATCTTATGATCCACCAAGATTTCTCCATTAGCCCTTACTTTATTTACAATTCTCATAACATGGGTAAAAAATTATTGCATGGACTTTGAATCTTCCATTAAAAAATATTCAAATTTATTTTCTAGCAATTGAAGTCTAACAACCTTGAACTTATTTGTTCCTTGATATACATTGTGGGATATTCAAAGCTTCCTTCGGCTTTGTTTCTACAATTCTTTGGAAAATCAACTGACTTGTTGAATGTAAAAGAGTGCCTCAGAGTCCTTTTTCGTGTTCCATTTTCATGGATTTCTTCAAGTTTGCATCCATGTATTGTAAAATGAGGGATTTGAGATCAATTAAGGTTGATGTTACCCTTGTCGATAGTTATGGTTCTTTCAAATTTGAGTTTTTCACATTCTAAAATTTGTCGAACTTGCACTGCAAACATGCGTCTTAAAGATCTTTGAATGTATTGTAAACTATTGAAATGATACCACTTCCTTAAATATATATCTACTAACTCTTGATAACTTGTTTCTTTGATACCAATTTAAGGTTTATAACAAAATTGTGTAACAAAATATAGAGTATCAAACAAGAAACAAAATTGAGAATTCAAATTGAGAGTTCTAATATATTCTTGTTCATATATTCAAATTTTTTTAATTATAATAATATATTAATTATAATGTCATTATTAATTATTATTATTAATATATGAATTATAATAAATATTTAATAATTATTATAATTAATAATATATAAATTATAGTAAGTATTTAATAATAAAAGTGTGAATATTTAATCATGCATCAAATCAAAAAACGACCAGGACGAAGCAATCTTTCCTTTTAATTGAAAAACCCAAAATAGAAAGTGGGTTAAGTGTAATGCACCTTAAAACTACACGGAGGAGCTGCAAACCAAAGTTAACTCTGCCCAAGCTCCACAATATAAATCGAATGGAAAAAGAAATTTTTCCTTTTGTATTGTAGAAAAAACATACATGAAACTAAAGTTAAATCTAAACTAATTCGACAACTCCCAACAAACAACAGACAACCAATGGATACCTAATAGTTCTCTTAACTACGAGAGGACACCATTAAACACCAAAAAAAAATGTTAGGAAAAAAAATTGATCTCTTAAAAAATAAATAATATAGAAATATGTGGCGCATTTTTCAAAAATCTTTTCTACAACAGAAAAATTCATAACCTTGTAACCCCTTTGTAGATTGAGCTACACGGCTTGATGTTTGGATCAGGATGAAGAGACTCCATGCTGACTTGTTACATTTCCATTACAAAAGTATGTATACTACCTTGGAACATTACATACAATTGGAAACTAGCGAATTAGGGTTAATAAATAAATCAAGAAATCCAACTGAACCTTGCATACCACTTTCACAAATCCATACGTCTCTCTCCTCTAAAAAAAATTCCATTCAAGCACTTATAAATACATAGTGAAACGATATATTTATCTTGGTAATATGAGACACTTGCAAATGTGAAGTACTCACAAACTTAACACCCTACGAAGAGTTATTTCACATATTCAACAAAGAGACCCTGTCAAAATAGCTCCAAAATTCTTCAACATCCTCCCATGACGTCGGGTATCTTCCAATCGCCCAGGCGTGGATGATAATACTAGTCCTGGTAGGGATTTTATATGCTGAAACGATACAGTCCATAGATTCGTAGGCAATCAAAAGGGGATCCAGAGGATGAAGCCAGAGGGTTTCCTTCACCACGCCACAGGGTTTGTTCCTATATAATAGGATAGGAGACAATGCAAAATTAAACATAAATTTGAACGTGCGCCCATAGTTTGCATTGCATGGTAACATATAAATATCCAAGGATAACCAGCGTCTTTAACTTACTATAAGTAGGGTTTTTATGCTAACTCGTCCGAGATTGACCTCCTGAGTATTATGTTTAGACATGACAGTGCGGCTACAGGGGGTCTCGTCCACGAGCTTCACTTCACAATTTAATTTCAAGTTTCACTTCGGGTGCGGCGGTGACCAGCATTGCAATCTATTTAGCAGTGTGGAGTCGGTGAGTTTCACAATTTATTTTCACGTTTCACTTCCGGTGCGGCCGTGACCAGCATTGCAATTTATCTAGCAGTGTGGAGTTGGTGAAGTAAAAGAAGTGTAGAGTCGGTGAAGGAGAATACAGGTGGAGATAAAAGATTGATTGGTTTTTTATTAACCGATGACATTTTTTCTCTTAAGGTTTGATAGACTAATTCGATCTTAGTGGACGTTAATAATCATCATCATCATAAGTTTTGGATAGAAGATGAAGGCCCTGAGGAAAACCTCTCCTTAAAAACACCTTCTTTGTAATTATGTATTAATAATACATTAATGATATATTAATCCATGCACTAATACATAATACATAAATACATTAATGTGTTAAAATATTAATATATGTATTAATTTATAAGTAATATAATGTATAAATTAAAGGATTACTAATAATAATGTATTAAGAATAAATTTGATAAAATATAAATATAATGTATAATTATTTGAAAAGTCATAAATTAAAATCTATAAGAACTTTACCAGTTAAACAAGTAATAATGTAATATTTTGTATTAATTAATTAATACATATTAATACTTTCATTCGTTAATGTATTTATGTATTTATAGATCAATTAATAGATCATTAATATATTAATTAATTAATACTTTATTATTTCTATACATTAATAAATTAGCATGTGAATATATTAATATATCAATTTATTAATACGGTATTAATGTATTAATATTATTTCTTTATTAATTTAACATATTAGTACTTTATTAATTTAATATATTAATGTATTTTTACTTTAATATTTTTAAATATATGAATATTTTATTAATAAAATAATTAATAATATTTTAGTAATTTATTAATTTATTAATCCTTTGTTAATATATTAATTAATTAAAAATAAAAAATTCTATAAAGTATTATACAAAAGATATAGTAGAGAGTTCAATATAGCTAGAATTCAGTGATGGAGAATATGATATTAATTAGATGATAAAGTATTCTACAAACTGATATGGACAACAATTCGATAAAATGGGGATATTCTCTATTTACTCATAGAAGTGAGGGGTTAATAGGGATATTATTGGCTTAACCTTCTATGTTGGTAACTTAAAATACACTATGACTCTTAGTTCTTAGTTGAAGTGGGAAAAATGAGTTGAAAAGGGGAAAATGTGAATAGTAATAATGGGGATACTTATCCTACTACACTTTTTAAATAATTCACCAATTGTGATTTTTAACCAAAATTTCATGACCTTTAACACTTCTACATCAAAAGTATGTCTAAGTTTTATTAATTTCTAAAAGGGACATATGGACACTAAGGAATATTGAAATATGAGTGAAAAATTCTTTTTTATATGTGTTATAATGTTTTAAAAAAATATTATCCTTTTTATGGTGTAGGGATAAATACAAGAGAATGATATTCCTCTAAGAAAAATTGTCATATAAATCCTAATGAAACAATCTAAAGTCTAACCTAAATACAAAATATTTTTTTTTACTTTAAAACTTTAATAGATTTACATGATCAATTTTAAAAACTACTATGCAAGTAGATCTAAAATATGAACCATCATGTGCTTCTAGAAATATATTGTAATATAATATTTCATAGAACATGGAATCTTTATTAGAGATTCATATTCTTTTATGTGATATATTAAAATCATTCTTATTTGTGTCGATAGAGATGGTAAAAAAAAGTAAATGAGGTTTTGATTTCCTATTTTGATATTTCCATGAGACATATCTAAAATGTAATTCTTACCCTACCAAACATGATATCTTTAAAATCCTATTTCAAGAGTCACTTACATTGTTTATCTTGTAAAATAGGTTAAGAGAAATTACTCTTAAAATAAATATGGAAAAAAATCAATGACATGAAATAACATTTGTTTCTTTTCATGGTTTTTCCTTGACCAACCGTTATAAAATAGCATATTATTTTGCAAACTACTCTTAAAATGATGATGATGATGATGATGATTAATGTCCACTAAGACCTAATTGGTCTATTAGACCTTAAGAGGGTAAGTGATTACTTGTGATTCTTTAGAATTTTGTTCCTATGCTTGAAAAGCATTAAGAGAAGCTTTCCAAGACCACCATACTTTTGTTGAGTTAAGAGGTTAGGAAGGTTGGTAGTGTGATCAATATTTTGAAAATTAGATCTAATATGGGTATAGGCTGGACAATCTAAGAGAAATTTCTTTTCATCTTCAACCTTCTTAGTCTCACAAAGGTGACACACTCTTTCATCCCATGGTGTTTTAGGAATTGACCAACGCCCAGTTTCACTATGGAGCACGTGAGAATTTGTTCTTATCTTAGCAATGCTTATTTTTTTCTTTACACTTGGCAAAACAAATAGATAATTTTGATCTTCTAGATTAGGGTTGATTACATATTTATAATACCTTATTTCTTTTTTCCTCTAACTCTTTATCACACCACATTTTTTCCTTAAATTTTGATTTGACATTTTTTTTAATAGTATCTTTATTCTGCAAAATGGTTTCTTCCATTATTCCCCAATAGTTTAGCCAAGATTGGGCATATTTATTCCATCCTCGCTTGAGTCGATGGTGGTTATGACTTGATTTGGAAGCAATTTTAGATAGCCTCTTGTCTTCCATGTTGTTTAACTTGTTCTTATACATTAGGTATCTATTCATAGCCATGATCTCAATAGGGGAGAGGCCAGTTTCTACGAGGAGGATGGGATAGGGAGTATTTCCTTTAATTTTGAGATTATAGGTTATAAAATTCTTTTGTATTTGCTCTATCTTTCTCCAGGATTCACGAGAGATACTACAA
>JZKD02S1675768.1:810018-821540 GCA_000966675.3 Picea glauca
TCTGGGCAACACATGTCCACTCGTCGACCACGCGGTCCCACCTTATGCTCTGCAACGCGTCCACATGAACCTCATCTCTCGGCACTTCGCGACTCGCGAATCCTAACGCCAATATTTCGGGACTTCTCGTGGCAAGATCTTGAGGCTTCATGCCACCTGTATTCCACTCGCCGACTCTGCTACAACCCACACTATCCTCCAATTGTCGGGATATTGTTCTCGCGATCTCGTGATTCTCGCGTCCAAACCTTCGAGTCTTTTCTCGTGAGGCCCCGATACACGATCCCACGCGTGAACCCGACGGTCCTCCTACGATCTGGATCCAACGATTATTACCTTCTCGCTTCTCGCATCCTCATGACTTTGAATACCCAATACTTGGGCATTCACCCTGCAAACTCCCGAGTTCGCGAGATCTCTCGATCTCTGACACCTGTACTTCTAAGATGGACGCTCCTGATCCTTCTCGCCACATCGCCACTTCGCCGCTTCGTGACTTGGAGTACCCAACATTTGGGCTTTCACTCTGCAAATTCTCGAGTTCGCGAGATCCTAGATCTCTGCCACCTATCCTTCTAAGATGAATGGCTCCTATCTTCTCACCACTTCGCCACTCGTGAAGTCAAATGGTTTCCTCTTCCAACTTCCGATGCCCGAGTCCCCGATATGGGTAATCTTGTGACACGCGTCCTCCACAACAAACGGTTCTGATCTTGTAGGGATATTGCGTCTCGCGATATCATTGCTCTTGCTACACGACTTTGGGGATTCAACTCACGAGTCCCCGATACACGATACCACGTGTAGATCTGACGGCTCACGTGACTCTGAATCGATGGCTCTGCCTCTCCTGAGCTTCAAATTCTTCGAAATCTTCCCTCCATAACCTCCGTGCACCTCTGCAAGATCTAACGGTCCTCGGAACTTCGCAAAATCTCCTCAGAGGGTTTCGACCGTCCGTTCCTCCTTGTGTGATCCACGGAATGAAAACGTGTCTCTCCACGAGACTCGTTCGCCGCTTCATCAACCTGCGACGCTTCTTCCTAACTTTAAGTCACACTCATCTACGTTGATCTTCAGCGACCCAGAGGCCTATCCTTCCTAAGCTCTGCTGAACTTATTCCACCTCAACGAGGTTCTTTTCACGCACTCCTTGCGGAAAAATTGCGAACACTTCAACTGTTTGAGCTTCCTTCGACTCTGCGTATGCCCGTAGAATCAGTCCTCCAAAGCTTTTGCTCAGTTTCACGACCGAGACTCTCCTTCCTTAGCCTGTGCACTCCTTGCACGTCTCTAGCAACCCACTTTCACTTCTGAGTGTTTTGAGAACAAGGGTTTTCTCTTTGAGCCTTCTGTCAACGCACTCCTTGCGGACAACTTCAATTGCACTCCTTGCAGGAATCTTTGCTCAAGTAGAGAAACAATTGAAACTCATTCACTCTTCCTCTCTGATTTCAATCTTAACACATGAAATCATACACACAACATAATAACAAATGCATAACACGAAGTAATATTCATAAGCAGAGAATTCAACACACATACACAGAGAATAACACAACAACCATGAATCTTAATCACTTCTTCTATTAATTCAAGATCTATACATGGATGTTTTTTACAACCCTCTGCTATTCTCCTATGCTCTAGATTTTTCTTGCTCCTGTTAATTGTTAATGTTACAATGATACAAATGAGGGTGTCTATATTCGGTTTTCCCTCTTCCTTTTAGAACTATCTAATCTAAGATTTCAATTCTATGTACCTGCAACTACTACTATAAATGCCTCTGTCTATGTCAGATGAGAGTGTATGGCTCAAGGTCTGATTACATTTTTACCAAGGCGCCTAAATTAAATGATCTCATTTATGTTCAGCGCATAAAATTCAAGGGAAAATTTAAAAATTCAAAAACTTGCGCTGGACGTCTTCCAGTTGTCTTATGTTTCCACGTTGGTTTTGCTTGTCATGAGGGATGCTCCTGCATCATACTCCCTCACTTGAAAATTTTCATGGGCTCCTGTCCATGAGCTCATGCACGGTATGTCCATGCTTCAGAATTTGTGCTTCAGTCTCCCAATTGGCATCTTCAACTGGATGTCCCTTCCACTTGACCAAATATTCAAAATATTCTTTCCTTCTGGTTTTCTTACCCACTCATTTATTCAGTATATGTTCCATTTGTGGCTTCTCTGCAACTGGCATCTGCTTCTGCCACTGGACCTCTGGTTGATTATCACTTTCTGCTCCTGCTTCATCAGCTTTATATGGATATAAATCTGAAACATTAAATGTCGGATAAATTCTGATCCCATATGGTAACTCAATTTCATAAGCATTCTGTCCCATTTTCTTCAAGACCTTGCATGGCCCAATTTTCTTCATTTTTAATTTATTATATGTTCCCCTCGGGAACCTTTCTTTCCTCAAATGTGCCAGAACCTGATCACGAACTTCAAACTGAAGTTGTCTCCGATGTTGATTTGCTCTGCGCTTGTACTCCTGACTTGACTTCAACAGTCGCTCCTTCCCCCTGGTGTGAAGTTCTTTCATCGCTTCAGCGAATTCTTCTGCACTAGCACTACTAGTCGCAGTCTGTTCTGAATTAATCAATTCAGAAACTCCTCTCGGTTGCATTCCATATACAATCTAAAATGGGCTTCGGCCTGTGCTCCTGTTCACTAAATCATTGTATGCGAACTCTGCTTGCGCCAATATGCTATCCGAGCTGCTATGGTGCTCTATCACCAAGCTCCTCAGCAAGTCTCCTAGACTTCTATTCACCACTTCTGTTTGCCCATCCGTCTGAGGATGATAAGTAGAACTAAACATCAAATTAGTCCCCAACTTCTTCCATAATGTTCTCCAAAAATGCCCTATGAATTTTTTGTCTCTGTCAGAAACTATGCTTTTCGGCAATCCATGAAGTCGAACAATCTCTTTAAAGAACATATTTGCAATGTGAGTCGCATCACTGGTCTTCTGGCATGGGATAAAATGTGCCATCTTGGAAAACCTATCCACTACCAGAAATATGGAATCAACACCTCTTTGGGTCCTCAACAATCCCAATACAAAATCCATGCTAATTTCATCCCACGACTTGTCTGGTATGGGCAATGGCAGATAAAATCCTACATTCTGCTTTCTTCCCTTTGAATGCTGGCAAATACTTCATCTGTCAACAAAATTTTTGACTTCTAACCTCATCCCTGGCCAAAAGTATGACTCGCTTAGCTTTTCAAATGTCTTATCATGGCCAAAATATCCTGCCAATCCCCCACTGTGATTTTCCTTCAACAAGTTCTCCCTCATGGAGCAATTCGGAATACAAAGTTGATTGCCTTTGAACAACAATCTGTCCTGGATCACATACTCTATCCACTGACTTCTGTCTCTGAGAACTAGATTCTCAGTTGCTTCATAATCTTCCTTAAAGTCTTAATCATCTGCATACATGTCCTTAAGATCATCAAAGCCTAACGTCCGGACTTTGAATTCCTGCAATAGCAAACACTTCCTTCTCAAAGCATCAGCAACTTTGTTAGCAGTACTAGAAATATGTTTTATCACAAAAGTGAAATTTTGCATGTATTCAACCCATTTAACATGCCTCTGATTCAACTTTTCCTGTTGAGTCACAAATTGTAATGCATGGTTATCACTATTAAAACAAATTCTTTTGGAATCAAATAGTGCCTCCATTTCTTCAATGCCTGGATGATGGCATAGAATTCCTTATCATACGTGGAGTACTTTTCTTTTGCCTCATTCAGCTTCTTACTGAAATATGCAATCGGCCCGTCTTCCTGGCTCAAGACCACTCCTATGGCAAACCCGCTTGCATCACATTTTACCTAAAATGTTTTCTGAAAATTCGGCAACACCAACACCGGTTGTTCTGTAATATTTCGTTTCAACAAATTGAAACTCTTTTCAACCTCTTCCATCCAGTGGAAATATTTATGTCTTTTCTTCACTGTATCCATCATTGTTGCGTTAATTCCACTGAAATTTCTAATGAATTTCCTGTAGAAACTAGCCAAACCATGAAAACTCCTCACCTCGAAAATATTTCTCGGTGATGGCCAATTCTTGATTACCTCCACCTTATCTGGATCCATTCTCAACTCATTTGCAGATATAACAAACCCCAAATAAATGAGTTATGTTTTCATGAATGAAGACTTCTTCATGTTTATCAACAGCTTCTCTTGCTAAAATTTATTCATCACAATAGCCAAATGCTTCAGATGTTCAGCCTTTGTCTTGCTAAAAACCAATATGTCATCCAGATACACGATGACAAATTTCTCGATGAACTCCTTCAAGACTTCATTCATCAACCTCATAAAGGTACTCGGTGCATTCATCAAGCCAAACGACATGACAAGCCATTCATACAAACCTTCGTTTGGCTTGAATGTTGTTTTCCATTCGTCACCTTATCTCATATGAATCTGATGATATCCACTCTTCAAATCTATCTTTGAAAAAAAAATTGCCCCACTTAAGCAATCCATTAGATCATCCATTCTCGGCAATGGGAATCTATTCCTGATAGTTATCTTGTTGATGGCTCTTGAATCAGTGCACATCCTCCAGCCTCCTTCTTTCTTCGGACTGAGTACTGTCGGAACAACACATGGACTCAAGCTTTCCCTGACCAAACCTTTGTCCAACAACTCTTGGACCTATCTTTTAACCTCTTCATTCTCCTGCGGTGTCAATATGTACGCAGCTTTGTTTGGTAAACTAGCTCCTGGTATGAGATCAATATGGTGACTCACACTCCTCATCGATGGCAACGAACGAGGTAGTTCGTCCACTACAATATCAGTGAATTCTTCCAGCAGTTTCTGTACTTCTGCTGGCAAATCATCCAGTCTTGTGCTAGTCAAGACAATTCTTGGCTTTCTGACCACAAAGAATTGTGGATCCTCTTTCTTCTTAACTTCTGTAAGAAGTTCCTTCCCACTTATGAGAAGTACTGTGTTGGTTACTTCTGGCTTCACCTCTTTATCCTCAATTGGACACAACATATGGGTTCTCCCATTCTTTTTCAGGGTATATGTGTTCATCCTCCCATCATGAATCACATTTCTATCATATTTCCATGGTCTACCAAGCAATAAATGACAAACATCCATAGGAATAACATCACATAAAATTTTGTCATTATATCCTCCTATCTTAATGTCAACTAGGAACTGGTTAGTGACATTTACCTGATGTCCCTTCTGTAGCCATGAAACTTTGTATGGACTTAGGTGATCAGTTGTCTCCAGCTCCAACTTTTATACCATCTCGGTTGAAACGAGATTATCAGTGCTGCCACTGTCCACAATGACCTTGTATACTCTATCCTTAGTCTTGCAAGCAGTCCTAAAAAGATTGTTCCTCTGCGTTGAGTTCTCCATCTCTTTCTCTGGTGTCAAAAGGACTTTTCGCATCACCAACGATCTTCCGCCTTCATCGTACTCTTCCTCAACATCTCGCCTCTGTGCCTCGGCGATGTGAGTCTCTCCATCTTCTCTCTTTTTCTCTGGACACTCGAATGACCTGTGCCCATTTTTTCCACATGTGAAGCATGTGATTACTCCACCTCTTCCTCTTCCTCTTCCTCTGGTACAAGGAAACCTATTATTATGAGCATATCCTCCTCTCTGCTCAATATGTTGTCCTATTTGTTGTTCAGCATATGGCCCTCTCTGTGAGGTTCCACCTCTTTCAACCTTTCCCTGAGGTTTCTTCCATTCCTCCTTGGGCTTCTGGTATTTATCTTGGGCAACTACTTTGCCTCTGGGCTGATTTCTGCCTCGGCCTCTCTGACTTTGTTTACAGCTCAGCTTCTCCTCAGCTTTCAGAGCCAATTCGTAAGCATCCTCCACCATTTGGATGGTTTCCATACTTACTTCATCCTGAATTTGATACCTCAGGCCATTTATGTACCTAGCCACCTTTTCGTCATTGCTTTCGTGATGACCTGCTCTGATATTCAACCTGTAAAATTCCTCAGTATACTCCTTGACTGTCATCAGCTTCTGTCTCAGGTTCTGCATCCTCCTGAATAGAGAAATTTGATAATCCCTCGGAATGAATTTTGCTTTCATCTTTGCAATCATCCTTTCCAAGCTCTGTATCTTCTGCTTGCCTTGGCAATGCCTGTCATCTTGCAGTTCATCCCACCACAAGGCTGCATGTCCTTTTAACCTCGTGACGGCATGTCTGACCTCCTTATCCTCTTCGATATCTTCATAATCAAAGTAAGTGTCTAGAGCTCTAATCCAATCTAGCAGCTCTTTCGCATCCAGATTTCCCTCATAAACTGGAATGTCCATCTTTACCTTTGCATTCATTCTTGCAATAGCTTTAAGTAAGCGTTCACTCGCTCATCTTCCACTGGGATTTCTTCTCCTCCATGTCCAGCATCATCTTTGTTTTCGGATTCACTGATATCTCCTGCATCAGTTGTGCGCCTTTGTCTTATCTCCATGTCCTCAATTTTGGCACGAAGATTTTTCATTCCTCTCTCCACGTCTGGATTCTGTACTTGCCTACCTCTTCTCCTTGGCGGCATGGTGAACTCTCCCTTTTTCTTTGCTACAGAAAGAAAAGAAGATTTTCTATGTTCTGATACCACTTGACGCAGAGCGTGCCAACCACGGGCACGTCCGCTCTCACAGGATCTTCTTCTTCTTGGCCTGAAGAACTCCAAGGTTCTTCTATTTCCCTATTGGGAAATCTGCTCCCACAGTTCTCTCGCGCGATCCCCCTTCCTTGATTTATTAGGGAATCGAAACTCGTGACTTCATGAGTTCAAAGGTTGAACACTGGCTTCTCGGATCCCCGAGACCTGATGGTCAGTCAACTCGCTGACTTTTCCCCTTAGGGATGTCGCTACTCGTGACCTCATAGGCAGAACTGTCGAACTTTCACCCTTCTATTCCATGAATCCCTGAGATGCGAGAATTCAACGGAATGTTGACTCCTATTTCTAGGAAAAACGTGTCCACTCGTCGACCATGCGGTCCACCCTTATTCTCTGCCACGCGTCCACACGAACCTCATCTCTCGGCACTTCGCGACTCGCAAATCCTAACGTCAATATTTCGGGACTTCTCGCGACAAGATCCCGAGGCTTCGTGCCACCTGTATACCACTTTCTGACTCTGCTACGGCCCACACTATCCTCCAGCTGTCGGGATATCGCTTCTCGCGATCTCACGATTCCCGCGTCCAAACCTTCCAGTCTTTTCTCGCGAGGCCCCGATACACGATCCCACACACGAATCTGACAGTCCTCCTACAATCCGGATCCAACGGTTATTACCTTCTCGCTTCTCGCGTCCTCGTGACTTTCAATACCCAATACTTGGGCGTTCACCCTGCGAACTCCCGAGTTCACAAGATCTCCCAATCTCTGACACCTTTCCTTCTCAGATGGATGCTCCTGATCCTTCTCGCCACTTCGCCACTTTGTGACTTGGAGTACCCAACATTTAGGCTTTCACTCTGCGAATTCTCGAGTTTGTGAGATCCTAGATCTCTGCCACCTGTCCTTCTCAGATGGACGGCTCCTATCTTCTCGCCACTTCGCCACTCATGAAGTTGAATGGCTTCCTCTTCCAACTTTCGATGCCTGAGTCCCTGATATGGGTAATCTCGTGACACGCATCCTCCACAACGAATGGTTCTAATCTTGTAGGGATATCACGTCTCGCGATATCACTGCTCTTGCTACATGACTTTGGGGCTTCAACTCACGAGTCCCCGATACATGATACCACGTGTAGATCTGACGGCTCCCGTGACGCTGAATCGACGGCTCTGCCTCTCCTGAGCTTCAAACTCTTCGGAATCTTCCCACCGTAACCTCCTTGCACCTCTGGAAGATCTAACGGTCCTCGAAACTTCACGAAATCTCCTCAGAGGATTTCGACCGTCCATTCCTCCTTGTGTGATCCACGGAATGAAAATGTGTCTCTCCACGAGACTCCTTCGCCGCTTCGTCAACCTGCGACGGTTCTTCCTGACTTCAAGTCACACTTATCTACGCTGATCTTCAGCGAGTTAGAGGCCTATCCTTCCTGAGCTCTGTTGAACTTCTTCCACCTCAACGAGGTTCTTTGCACACACTCCTTGCGGCAAACTTGTGAACACTTCAACTGTTCGAGCTTCCTTCGACTCTGCGTATTCTCGTAGCAACAGTCCTCCAAAGATTTTGCTCAGTTTCACAACCGAGACTCTCCTTCCTTAGCCTGCGCACTCCTTGCACGGCTCTAGCAACCCACTTTCACTTCTGAGTGTTTTGAGAACAAGGGTTTACTCTCTGAGCCTTCTGTCAATGCACTCCTTGTGGACAACTTCAACTGCACTCCTTGCAGGAATCCTTGCTCAAGTAGAGAAACAATTGAAACTCATTCACTCTTCCTCTCTGATTTCAATCTTAACACATGAAATCATACACATAGCATAATAACAAACGCATAACAGGAAGTAATATTCATAAGAAGAGCATTCAACACACATACACAGAGAATAACACAACAGCCATGAATCTGAATCACTTCTTGTATTAATTCAATATCTATACATGGATGTTTTCTACAACTCTCTGCTATTCTCCTATGCTCTAGATTTTTCTTGCTTCTGTTAATTGTTAATGTTACAATGATACAAATGAGGGTGTCTATATTCGGTTTTCCCTCTTCCTTCTAGAAATATCTAATCTAAGAATTCAATTCTATCTACCTGCAACTACTACTATAAATGCCTCTGTCTATCTCAGACGAGAGCATATGGCTCGAGATCTGATTACATTTTTACCAAGGCGCCTAAATTAAATGATCTCATTTATGTTCAGCGCATCAACTTCAAGGGAAAATTTAAAAATTCAAAAACTTGTGTTGGACGTCTTCCAACTGTCTTTTGTTTCCACGTTGGTTTTGCTTGTCATGAGGGATGCTCCTGCATCAATTCTATTTATTTTAAAAGGCATGGAATTACTTCTCTCTCTATTTTTAGGCTATTTTTGTGTTCGTGGTCTAACATTTGGTATCAAAGTTGATGATTCTTGAGTTTTTATCCCTCCAATGATTCATCTTGTAATTTTATCTATAACTTTTTTTTGGTGCATTTTGAGACTCTAAAATTTTAAGGATATGGATGACACATATTGAAGCACTTGTGGTAAATTTTTAAGATCTTTGAGTTTGTAATTTTGCATATACAACTTATGGATGGATAATGGTCATGTTTTCTATCATGGTGCAATGTATACACTATATGATCCATGTCTGGTGTACTTAAATGTCTTTATAACAATAATAAACCATCATATGCAAATTTCGAGTTGATTTTCTATCAATGTCCCTAGAGTGAGTATAAATGGTGATCTCCAAAGTATAAAAAAAATGATTTATTGTAAATGTTCTTAGAAAAAATATAAATCATTATTTGTAACACATAAATCAAGTAGATGTTTCATCAATGTCCTTCCAACAAATATAAATCATCATCTGCAAAGTTCAAGATGATTTACTATCAATGTTCTAATAAGAAGTATAAATTATTTAATGATTTTCTATCAATGTCTTTAGAACAAGTATAAATCAAGTAAATTTACTATCAATGTCCTTAGAGAAAGTATAATTCATTATCTACAAAGTCCAAGATGATTTTTTATCAATGTATTTAGAAAAAGTAAAAAACATCATCTGTAAAGTTCAAGATGATTTTCTATCAATGTCCATAAAACAAGTATAATTGTAAGTTTCATTCTATATCAACCATAGTTAAGGTAGTGGTCAACCATAGCCTTGTCAACCATAGTCAAAGTTAATATCAAAAGTGGTGAATGTCATCCATAGTCATGGTCAACCATAGTCATTGTCAGCCATGGTCATCTATGGAAAAACAACGTAAACCATGGTCAGCCACATTCATCCATGGTCATGGTAAGTGTCATGGACAACAATTTTCAACCATGGTTATCCATTATCAACCATGGCTAAACATAGTCAACCATGGTTAAGGTCAACCATAGTCAACCATGGTGAAGGTCAAGCACAGTCAACCATGGTAATGGTCATGCTCAACCATGATCAACCATAGTCAATGATAGTAAACCAAATTCAACTACGGTCTATGAAATTTAACCATTTTCATGGTTAACTAAGGTCAACCACAATTAACCATGGTCATGGTTAACTAAGGCCAACCATAAGTAAACATGGTCATGGTTAAGAATGGCCATGGTCAAGCAAGGTCATGATCAACCATAATTAACCATGGTCAACCTTGGTCAACCATATTAAACCTAAGTCAACCAAGTTCTACCAAAGTTAACCATAGTCATGGTTAACAATACTCAACCATGGTCATGGCCAACCACAATCACAATCATGGTCATCCATGGAGTCATGGTCCACTATAGTAAGCCATACTCATGGTCGACATGGTCACCCATGGTCAACCATTTCGTAAACATTTCATTATTATTTATATTAATATTTTAATTCAAAAATATACCAATCCTATTCATGCATGGTCATGGTCAACTATACTCAACCATAGTCTAGATCGTGGTGATCCATAATCATAGTAAAAGTCAACCATGGTCAATATTAACCATAGTCATGGAGAAACATAAGCATGATCATAGCCAACCATGGTCTTAGTCAACTAAGATCTACCAATGTGAAGATCTAATAATGTAATACTTTAATAATTTGTATTTATGTAATTATTTATTTTTACTTTATTAATGTATTAATAATACTTTATTATTTTAATATATTAATATATTATAAATACTTTAATACTTTTTAATGTATTAATTTTTTTTTAATATATTAAATTTTTTATTGATGCATTAATTAATAATACTTTATTAATGTATTCATATAATACATTAATATATTAGTTAATTAATATATGTTAATACTTTAATTCATTAATATATTTACATATTAATAAATTAATTAATATACCATTAATATATTAATTAATTAATACTTTACTATTTTGTTAAATTAATGTATTATTATGAATGTTCACCTTTTTCACAACATTTTTTCACATTATTTATATTTATACATTGTAATTAAGGCACATTTAAATTTCACTTCATGTACATTCACTAATTCACGAATTTACAAGGACTTGTTGCCCTTTGTAGCTACCCTTGTTTCAAGCATGCTACAACATCTCCTCATACTCGAGAGTGAAATACCTATACATCTAGTAAAAAATAATTTTATAGTTCAAGTTTATTCTCTATGCACCATCAATGGCTATTGTGTTATGAAAACCACGTTAATGTTGCTTTTTAGAAGCGACTTTAAGTGTACACTTAGTTTGGTTCAATGGATATGTACTATTTACTTGTTACTTTTTGACCTCCTAAAATTTTTAAATGACTTGTATGAGTCTCAATACTCGAAACATATGGTTGTGATGTTAAAAAGAAGGTTACGAGATATGTAGCATTAAGAGTGATAACACTATAAAAAAGTGGG
>JZKD02S1675771.1:0-11475 GCA_000966675.3 Picea glauca
CAAGTAGAGTGTTTGAAAAATTGTTTTCATTGATGTCAAACATAGAGGGATACTACAAAGGCCAAAGAGAATTGGACCAGACAGATAGAGGAATCGACCATATTGTAAATCGGAATGGAAAGGGGAAGTAGAGAATGTCCTTGTGTGGTGATGATTTTCTATGTACACTAACTGATAAGTGGCATGAGTTAATGAGGGTTCTATGTGTTTACCCTGAGTCATGAATAAAGGTGAGATGAATTTGCGTGAATATCCAACCCAAATGAATTCAGGTTTCCCAAGCATGGAAGGAGAACTCAAGTCTATGGTTAACGGCCAACAGACAGAAGAAAGAGCTCTTATTTGTCAAGAAAAGGCTTCAGTAGTCAAGCCCGAACTTTGCAAAATTTTCCATATAAAAATCGAATTACATAGCATGGTCGACTTATCCCATATGCATAAGAAAAAATTATCTCAATGGATTTATAAGGTAAAGGCACTCTTACATAGTTTGAATGTGAACAAGTGAGTTATGGAACCCTCTGCAAGGTGTTAAATTTTAGTCGTGGGACTAGTATACCAGATACCAGAACATCGGCAAGTGTAAGAAAGTTTTGGATTAAGGATAATTGTTTTAGGGGCTCAATGCCCAAGTGGTGGGGAAACAAAATATTGGGTATACTAGATATCAAATACTCTACTGGAATGAATGCATAGAGAAAAGGAGTTTCCAGGTGGGCTAGTGCCTCGGTGGTCATGACACAAAGTATAAACAAGAAAAAGATTTGACCATTGATCATTTGAGATCAACAGTTAAGAGTGAAGGATCGAAACTCCAATCATATTAGGATATTATATATCGTGTAATCAAACTCGAGTGAAAGCATGGTGAACTGATATCGTGGTGGGGCAATACCCTAGTGGCTTGTTGGTCTGGTAACTCAGTAGCCTCGATCGTCCAATTAGTATATCGAATATCAGTATATCAAATATCAGATAAGAGTGAATATGTTAATGGGTCGTTCGATAAATGACATGGTGGTCGCGGTTCCCTAGTGGTACTGTATACCAGTGGGCAATGTAACCTGACCAAAGTGAAAGGTTGAAGGTGAAACGTTAAAGGCTTGAGGGCCCAATGGGATGGTGATCTGGTGAAAGAATTTTGAACCTTGTGCATGGTTGAATCTTGACTATCGATCAGAGGGATTAATGACTTGATCAAAGGACCAGACTGGAGTGAATTTTGAAAGCATGTGTTAAATCCCCAAAGGATTGGTGGTTCAGTCATCCAACGATCTCAATTCCTGATAGCATGGTATATCAAATTAGAGGAGAATTGCAGTGTTAAAGCCCCAGAGGCCCAGTGGGTCGTTGACCTAATAGTCATGATATTTTGGTTGGTATATTTGTATATTGGATATCATAATGGATTGAATGCATAGTGAAAGCGTGGTGGAGCAACACCCCGGTATTCTAGTGGGTCAGTGAATAATTGTGAACCAAGTGCTTGGGAGAATCCTAACCACTCATTGGAATATCAATGATCGAGATCAAATTAGACTCACGATGGAAGTATGTGCTTGAAGTGAGAAGACCAGTAGCCTGGTGTCCCGGTGGTTAGAAAATAGTGTAAATGAGATTGTAAAGGGGACGGTGATCTAGTGAGTCCAGTGGTTGGTTGTCCCGGTGGTCCGATGACAATTAATAAGACCAGGTTAAAAGGTCAAAGGAATGTGTTTGAATTTTGGGGGGCCTAGTATCCCAATACCCGGTGGTCTCGATATGTAGTAAACAGGACCAATCAATCTCACATATCAATGCTTGATAATTAATCCATGAATTATCTGACAATTTTTTAGGGTTAAGGATTGTGATGTGAAGAGTGAGCAGATAGAGTGCAAAACAGGAGGTAATTGAGACCATTTTCAAAGGATATTTTTTCATCCATGTTCAAGGATATTCAAAGGGAGTTGGAGCTAACCCCATGAGCACAAAGTTTTTTTGTATGTGGAAAAATCATTAAGAATATGGGATCATGTATGAAGCTTATAAATAATGAGGCCCCAAAACCAATTTTGTGGGTGTGATGTGTGTGGTTGGGTCTCTAAGGTTCAAGGATTCCAGAGGATGAAAGAGAGGGAAATGAAATCTTCTAAGGGTGGTAAGGAGGTGCAAGGTCAAAAGGAACATCTGAAGTCTTGCAAATTATGAACAAGTAGAGAGTGTTGTGGAAATTATAGCGAAGATAAAGCAATTGAAATAACTAATTTGTGCAGGAGAAAGATTGGAGAGAAGTGTTGTTTTGTACTATTGAAATTTTAAGGAGAATTTAATCCAAATAGACAAGTTGAGGAGATTGGTGTCTCCAGTAAGTTGGTACTTACATCTTGCTGAGTAGGTGCTCAGTTAAGGAGATTGGTGTATCCAACAGGTTGGTTCCTGCAAATGTTGTAATTGTAGGTTGGTGCCTACATGTGTTGTTGAGTTGGTGCTCAGGTGAAGGGATTGGTGTCTCTTTCAATTTGGTGTATATAAACATTGTAACAGATTGGTGTATGTAATAAGTTGTTTCCTATCAATATATTTTAATAAAAGATTTATGTGGTTTTCTCCCAAGTGGGTTTCACATTAAATATTTGTGTATTGTGCATTACATGTTTGTATATATTTATTATTATATTTTTATTTCTACTAAAGTAATGAATTAATAAATATTGTACAACAAGAAAAGAAAAAAGTAGTCTTCTATTGATTCACCCCCCCTATCAGTATAAGTGTGCCAACATGGAGACTTCATGATTGTAAGAGAGAAGTAAGATGGAACAGAGTGAGAGTTCCAGGTCCAGTTTTTTCCCAATTTTGCATGAGCCCTCAGCCTGTAATAGAGTTAGATAATTGTGTGAATGGAAATATGAGAGATGAGAGCACATTGTGCACCTATGTTATTATTTTGTATCTAAATGAGGATGAATTTAATGAATGAAACATGAAGGCCTTTGTCTATGCATATTTATGTGTTATGGTTATGGTTTGAATGTATGTTTGTTTACTTTCTTATGTGTGGTAATAAATCCTTCAACTATGATTGAATGAATGGTTTATTTCCAAGAGGTTTCTTGTATGTGTTTTCCCTTCACATTCGACACAATTCTAATGTTTTTTGTGATTCTCATGGCATCTCAAATGAGACCTTCTTCGACCCTCGACTAAATATTGAATTAATATGTTGGTGCCTTGGGGTTTTGTTATTAAAGATTGAATAAATATGGGTCTTTAACCCCCCAACGAGTAGGATACAACCAAAAAATGGTTTTTTTTCCAGGATATAAAGGTTTGGTATTGCATGATGAAGGGAAAGAATGAGGTGGAAACCTTCTTAGGTGGATATATAAGACTAGTTATCTATGAAGGAAGACAATTTTGCACAACGAGAGACTAAGGATATGTAGATCAACCTTGAGCTATGGAAACAAAGGTATATCTATACCGATGTACATGAAATTTTCTTTTTTGAGTTTCCTTCTTTATTATTTGAGTGGATAAAGAGGCAGACAATGATTAACATTACATTAGGAGCCCAAGAATCATTGGTATGGGACAAAAATACGGTCAATAGACTAAAATATTTGGATAATAAATGGGATAGAGAAGTTGACTTCTGGTTCGAATGAGTCAAGGAAGGCTATATCATTAAGTTTTCTATTGAGTACAGTGAATCCTTCAACATTGCTAAAAGGAAGCTTGTTGTTAGCCCTAGAAAAATAACGTTAGAAGAGATTCCTTTGTAGAGAAAGGGATAATGTGCATGGAGCCCGATATCATGGCCAAATAAACCCCCCTCGTACATGGGGGGGATGGAAAGAAAGGGGTAAAAAAAATAATGAAAGGATCTAGTAGAAGGGATCTAGAAGAAGATGATATGGGTTGAGAAGAGAATGGAATTAGAAGAGTATAAGAGAAAAAGAGTCAAAAGATATGCAAGAAGAGATGAGATTAGGAGGAAATTTGAATAGAGGAGTGAAGAAAATATAGCAAGTGGTGAACAAAGAGGGTTCAGAACTATAATTAAGAGAAAGGAGACCACACCAGGAAGATGTGCGAGAGACATTTTATGCTAGAGAGAAGTGTAGAAGGAGAGAGGTCATCAAAGAGACACTATGTTAGGAGTAAGGTGTCAAGTGAGGATACCAGGAGTAGTGGCAGTTGGTTGAAATAAGATGAATTCAGATCCCCCTGGCTATTAAAATATGTATTCATATCAGAGGAAGATGAGGAACAAAGTAGTAGCACCAATTTAGAAGAAGATGGCGATGGACCCCTATGAGAAGGGGAAGAGTCCTTAGAAATTTTGAATGGGATTGTGTGACTACAAGCAGGAATATATTTGGTATCCCTCACCAAATATAATGAGAGAATAAAGAGGAACTCCCTCTTTGAACCATGCCCCTTTTGTATTTTTTATCAAGAATAAAGAAATGAAGAAGGTGTGAAGATAGGAGTAGAAGAAGAAAGAATAGAATAAAGGGAAGGAGAAGATATGATTGAAGAAGAGGTTGAAGTTAGAAATAATTCAAAAGGAAGAGTATTAGTATCAGTATCAATTTATCCAACAACCTGTGGTCAGTCGGGAGGACACAATAATAGATTGAGTATGGAAAACCAAGACATAGCTATGAGGCTTCTTGTTTTTGATGGGTCCAAATGACCTATCAAGCAGGTAAGGGAGGACGCCCAATGGAAGTTCTTGATCAGACCTACTCTCATTTGGGGTAGTATTCTCGACCAGTATATTGTCCTAGTTTCCACTAAGAATTAAAAGAATAAAAATGGAAATACCATAGACTATCCCTAAAAATAATTCTAATTAAATATAAATCTAAACTAAGCATATAAATAGTTCATATGATGAGTATCCAAAAAACTTAAATGAATAACACATATGTAGAGTAGTCCCACACGTGACAACAACCATGATCTCAAAAAACCTTCTGCTCTTTATATATCTAGAAATAATATTATTATCCTTCTATATATTGGGAAAAATTCCCTTGTTACGTTCAATGGTATTCCTTTTATAAAACAAGGAAGACCTTTTCCCTTGTGTAACATGCAACATTTATTATCTCTTCAACTCACTTATTTTATCTCATCAAATTACTCAAATTCCTCATACAATTTCATAAATAAATATACAAGAATAAAAAATAGAAAGTAAATAGACTCCTAAGTAGTCAATATCTCTCTAAGGATGTTCATGAGTGATATTTATCAAAGATATCATTGTCTTTGCTCGACCATGCCCTCTTTTGTTCTTTAAATTTTCCTGGGAATTTATGATGTCAATTTGGTGAATCATAGTCTTCCATCTTCTTCTTCTTTGCTTCAACTTTCTTTCTTTCTCTTGTAGTCCTGATTTAGTCTCCTAGAACTCAAGTTATGGATTCCTAAATATTTCATATTTTATTCCCCTTCAAATTCATGGCCCTATGTTCTTTCAGTTTTCTCGGGTTTTATATCATTGTTCCTGTTATAGAAAGATTTGCCTCACCCTATGCAATCTTGCACAGAAGGCCTTTTTCCATTTCCCCATGCAGACTTATCATCCCTGTTTGTAAATCCCAGAGCTAAAAATACATATTTCTCCACATGTACGCACCTTGCCTACTATACAACATGCGTATAGCAGGTTGCACCACTACAACCCGCGTACATCGGGATTTATGCCCAAAAATGAAAATTAATGTCGGGTTTCCATGTCACGACAAGAGATCTATGATCCTTGGCCTTCCATATACTGGAAACATTCTGAGTCAGCCCTTTAATTCCATTTGAAGACTATAAATGGGCCAATTCCGAGCTATGGAAATGGGGAGAAAGAATTCAACTTTGAGAGCAAAGTTACTCTGGAGAAATTATTTACTTCATATTGAGTTTGCATCCCTTTGTCCTTTAAGTATGAACACAGTGTTCATCCCCCAATATCTTCCCTTATTGATTGAGAAACTCATTATTTCTCTTTTATGAGCTTGCCTTTTGGTGGAGGATTGAAGTGGTGGAGTCCTAGCTAGAAGGAACTTAGTTTCTCGGTTCCGAACCATGTCGATACGGAAGTATGTAACATTTTCACTTATGTTGATCATATATTAATAGAAATACTCTTTTCTCGTCCAATTGATATGTTGCAAATATTTGAATTATTATTCCATGGGCATATTTGTCATGTTTATTAATGGATTATGTTATTGAATGTGCTAACATCATTTATTATCACTATATGCTTGCTTTGATCAGTTGTTGAGGACTAGTTGTAGGTATATTCCTTTGGGTCAAGTGCTCAATGGTGGACTCCATCAAACGTCTGTCAAGGTAGGCATTTTATGTTGTCTTGCTAGCATATTTTTTTACATAGAATACTTGAGAAGAGAGATGATTTCTGCAATCATTTATGTTTGTTGTGGTTTACCCTAGCCATAGAGAGATTTTCCTTGTAACACAATTGGCAACCATACTGGGGAGCTTGGGGCCAAATGCCACAACCTTGTCTCCCTTTTCTAGCCATGCTTAATATTCCAGACTTGTCTAAGTTGATGAACGAACTTGTGAGTCATGATCCTACATGGCCCCCCATCCCCACCAAGCTTCTTTCAGACATTCTAAAATTCAAAGGTAAGAATGTCGAGGATCCTGGTGATCACAATACTACCTTTCACCTTTGGTGCTCCTTGAATTCCCTTAATGACAATTCTATTCAGTTAAGATTATTTCAATGCACCCTCATTGGGGTTGTTGTGAAATTGTATATCGAGATTCCTATGGGGTCATATGGGACCTTTAGTTAGATGGTGTTGGTCTTCCTTAACCACTTCCAATTGTCAGTTCGTTACGATGTTGGCCTATAACTTTTGTCGACTTTACACCAGGACACAACCACTCATATCTCAGATCATATCCAGGAGTGGTGTAGATGGAAGAGGTTGATTAATACCTCCATACCCCTAGCCTTTATTTTAGAATGGTTTCACGAGTCTTTGCAGCCTCCTATCTCGAAGGATGTTGCTACATCCTGGGTTACCACTGAGGAAGAAGCGATTTACAAAGCCCAGGAATTAGATATTATATATGCGCAATCTAGGATGTTATACCACATTCTTTCAGACGCACCGCAGTCGACTTATGACCCTGGAAAAAATCCCAGACCTTATGTCGATGGAATTGTATGTTCCGCCAATGTAAAATCTATAGACTCGATGACAAACCATTTAAAAGAGTTGTCTCTAAACCAGTCTGTAGGAGGTCCAGCTTCATCTATGTCTTCCAATCCCACTCAGTCGACGGATGTACATTCCGTGTAATCATCGGTCGACCCAAATGGTAAACAACAACCAAGTGGGAATAAGAAGAAAGGACGTAATAATAGTAAGGGTGGGAAAAATAATAGTAAACCCAAGGACAATGGTAATAATGAAAAGATGAATAATAATGTTGTAGAGGGAAAGAGAGAAAGACGTAAGTTTAAATTTCCCTATAATCTTTGTACAGACAACCACCTTACACATTTATGCCCCAAACTTATCGAAGGTGCAAGGCTGTTATCTCTATCGCCTGTCGTGATGACAAATCCTTTTCCACATAACCATCACATGGACTTGATCTCCTCAAATGCCTAAAATGCGGTTGGTGGGAGTCAAAACTCGTCATTTCAAGACAACGATTGTTTTTGTATCAATATGGTCGATGAGAAAGTTAATGTAGCAACTTGATCTCGAGATTATAGCTCTTCATAGGCTATACCTAGTCTAGAATCTCATCCTCCTCCTCCAAAGATGAATTTACAGATTGAAAAACTAGAGCCACCACCTTGTATTCTGAAAGGATTACTCAAGTGCTCTACCCACAATCCAAATGCTAGAGCCACCCAGAACTACTCTATTATTGAGAACCTGGGTCAAACCCCTTGTGTGATGTTGGATTTGGAGGTACTCTAGATGTGTCCTTCATAGAGGAATGCCTTACTATCTGCGTTAGGAGATCTAGAACCTAGTGGCTCTAAATTTATCAAGTTTGACATCACATATGTGAAGCCTCGCTTTCCTTACCATGTGGCATTCCAAATCCACGTGGGGTACTCAAAGTATACCATCAAACGTGCATTTGTTGATGAAGGTGTTTCTACATGTGTGATGTCCCTAATCTGTTGGAAAGATCTTGGTTCTCAGAATATTTCTAAATCATCAAACATGTTGACTTCTTTTGACGAACATTCATTCCGCCCTCACTATATTCTTCCAACCTTTCTGGTCCAGTTAGGTGGGAAGACGGTAGAGGTGGAGGTAGAGGTAGTTAATGTGCCTCTTGATTATAACTTGTTACTAGGACGCAATTGGACCTATGCTATGTTCATCGTCGTATCGTTCGTCTTTCATACTTTTTGTTTTCCTCATGAAGGGAAGATGTAACACACCCACTACGGCATAATAATTTTTTTGCCTTTTCTCGAGGGACAGAATATCCGAAGTCCTACGGGGGCTTAGCATAGGCTATCTCTTCCCTTCTCCACCTCCATGTGATCGTTGGTTATGACCATCGGCCAAACAACTAGGCGCCTTTTCGCATTTCATGACTCAGCGATATAAGTGAGTCGATTCTTTCGACTCTGCAAACCCCGAAATGCTGAAATGTCGAACCCCGAAAGGGCTGGCGAGTGACAAGCTCCCCGCTTGGGTCTTGTCCATGTGACCCTGTTCTATGACCACGCACTAAATCAACAAAGCACTTACCAACTTTTCACGATGCGATGTCTCTTCCTCTCCCTTTTGAATCCCCAAAAATCCATAATCTCCAAAGTTCCCATCCAAAGGGAGATCAACGTCTATAAGCCTCCCCTAATCTGACGGTCCTGGATGTATTGAGATTTTGGAAATCGGGAGTTTGAAATGCAAGACAGTCAAGTCTTTCGACTCTTCAAACCCTGAAACTCGATAATTGAGTTCTTGTATGAGATCCAACTGCTCTCGATGTATTGGATCCAACGATTCGGATATTTTCAGAGTTTCATGAACCGGGAGTTCACGATGCAACGACTCCAAAACTCTTGTCACTCCAATCCCCGAATCCCAATATGGGGATTTGTGTAGGAGATCAACGATCCTCGAGGATTTGGATCCAACGTTTCATGCGATTTCAGAGCTTTCCCCGAACTCTGACCGCTCACCACGCGTCTCCTCTGATGGATGATCTAGATCCTTTCGAGAATCCTCCTTTCTGCCACAGAGCGCATCACGGTTTTGGGTACCGGGATTTCACGACTTGCGAAGACAAGGGTTCTTTCCCTTTGGTTTCCCAGGTGCCGAAATGTCGAAATGTCAACCGAAATCCATGTGTCCCTCCGATGGACAGCTGCGACCTTTACCCTCGATCAATTGTTATGATCTTTTCAGGATGATCAATGATCACGATAAAATCCTGGCTTTCTCAAACTTATTCACACTTAAACCGATTCGGGGTTTCGTTTACCGAGATTTCGCAGCTTGCGAAGAAAAGGGTTCTTTCCCTTTGGTCTCCCAGGTGCCGAAACACCGACCGGAAGCCATGTGTCTTCTACAAATGGATGGTCTAGGTAACTTCCATGGATCTTGGGATCTACGGTCCCGATTCCTCCTCTACTCACGAAGATAAAAGAAAGAGGTTGAGGCATTTAACACCCTCGTTTCTTCCTCCAATCTAACAGTTGTGACTAACCTCATATATTCCAACAAGATCTCATCTGTCGATCGATACTTAACCACATGCTTCCATTTAGAGATTTCGTAAATCAGGGTTTCGGGACTCGCGAGTACAAGAAAACTCGCACCTAGATACTCTGGGTGACGAAACTCTGAAAACTCTTAATTTACCCCCATGCTAATAATTATGGATTTCACAAGTTGAGGTTTCAGGACTTGCGAGTGCAAGGGGACTCGCCCTTGGGTACTCTAGGTACCGAAATGCCAAAATGTTGGGATCTACAAGGACCATTCTTCCTCGCACAGGATGGCTAATACTTGCGCCACCAAATCCTCTTTCAGGTTCTTGGTAAGCTTTCCAGAGAGGGTATCTTTGTGGAGAGATCTATTCTGGCTATTCCTGGAGATGAATAAGGCCATATATTTCCCAAAAGCAGACTTGAAGTACAAATTAGTTCAATATACATATATATAAATCTATCTATAAACATAAGCCATACGTGGTCCTTCCAATAAAAGCATGCAACCACCATTTCTGATCAAAACACCACACAGACAGTCTTATACTCAAACCATTCATAAATTGCATAGACTATGAGCATACATGTCAGCATATAAATTTCAAGATACAAGATATAACACTTATCAGAAAAACACCAGAGATGATGCAACTACTGAGAGGGGTGCTCATTTCCACCCAACCGTAGGCTTAGCGACTCCAAATGGATTTACCACTAGCCACCCCCGAGTTGAGACCACGATGCTGCAAGACTGAGTCTCTGTTCATCAGTGATCGAGAACGAAGGTTACTCTCCTTCTTCTCTGCTATCACTCACTTTGTATTTTCCTGAGCTCTTTTCCTCTTTTTTTTTCCTTCCCTCACGTTTGCCCCTCTGATCACACACTCTTCCTGCCTTTTTCTCTTTTCGACGAGGTTGTGTGTGGCACGATCTTCCTCGTGATGGTCATGTTTGAGGACTCTATGGATGGGCGGTTCACCCCCATCCCTCATTACTCATGAGGATCCATTTACCTACCAACCTGGCGAGTCATTTAATTTGGGGCCAGCAATCCACTCTTGGTTCTCCAGGCCAGTGAAGTCCAAATATGGTATTGGTTTTGGTGGAAGTTAATGCCACCATTCCAGGTGCCTTCCACCACCTTTCTTCAGCCATCGTGGTCTATTTTTCAGCACACCCCCCCTCTCAGCAATCCTGCAATATATATATATATATATATATATATATATATTCATAATATTATTTACATTCATCGACCTTTTCACAAGGTCCATTCACATCACACATTCACATTTCTGAGTTTTCCACAATACTTGGCCAGTATAGTTATTTTTACAGACTGGGGGAAACAAGGTGTTACAATTTCCTCCCCCTTAAAGGAACATCATCCTCGATGTTCTATCTATGAACTTGACATGCATGTACAGGTGTAAACAAAATCGGATATGCTCGTTTCATGGCATCATCCATTTCCCATGTAGCCTCATCTGGGCCAAAATGTTTCCACTGCACCTTGACCTGTGTAATGGTTCGATTCCGGAGCGGGGTTTCCTTTCTGTCCAGTATGCATTGAGGTTCTGGTAGAAATTCTCCCTCCGGTTCCACCTAGATCACAGACCAATCAATTATATGGTTAGCCTCATGTACATATTTCTTCAATAATGAGACATGGAAAACATTATGTGCTTTGACTGTGGGAGGAAGTGCTAGCCTATAGGCTACAGGTCCCACTCTATCTAGAACCTCAAAGGGTC
>JZKD02S1675771.1:27132-38964 GCA_000966675.3 Picea glauca
ATATATATTCATAATATTATTTACATTCATCGACCTTTTTCATAAGGTCCATTCACATCACACATTCACATTTTTGAGTTTGCCACAATACTTGGCCAGTATAGTTATTTTTACAGACTGGGGCAAACAGGGTGTTACAGAAGATCATGACGATTGACCAATTATCCTTTGCGTACGCTAGTCCCAATGCATATGTTCGACCATCTATCCCCGTGATCGACAATTCTCAGACGACAACTAAGAATATCGGTGTTGGAATGTATTCTACCCTTATGGGTACTTTCGACTTCATGGCATCGATTCACCACATTTACGCCATGTCCAGTAGGCACGTTTCATCGAAGAGGTCCATTCCTTTCTGGACTTCCTATTTTAACAATCCTTGGACCCTACCTTCCTTGACTGTGACTTGTGAGGGTCATCCATACACTAACATTATATCACCAACCTCTATTAGTCATGTTGGAGATGGCTCGGAAACCTCTACTAGTCATGTTGAAGACCAACAACCAGCCACTGCAAGTCATGTTGGGGGAACAAGTCTATTCATCACTAGTCACAATGCATATACATCACTAACCTCTACTAGTCATGTCGGGGATTCATCACCAACCTCTACGAGTCATGTTGGGGATTTTTTACTAGCCTATGCAATTCATGCTAGGAGCATGTCACCAACCACTGCAAGTCATGATGGGGGAATTCATATGATTGAGAAGCCTAGATGTGTAAGATGTAATCCCAAGTTCCTTTGTAGTATTTGCAAAGGAGATCACCTTACTCGTTTGTGCCCTGCTACTGCTGTGGTACAAGAAGCGTGGTCTTTTCCTAGGGGCCCTTCGGGTTCTGAGTCATATTTGGCTTCCCAACCTTCTTGGTTGATACAACAGTCATGCTGATGCAATCTTTGGTTGACATTCTCTTCCTTTAGGGTTTGATGCATCCCTTGACCTTGTTGTCTTGCATCTTGTTCAACCAGTGGTCATGTCGATGCAATATTCGACCGACACCACTCCTATTTTTGGGGGTGATGCATCTCTTGACATTTTTTTCTAGTATCCTATTCAACCACCAATTGAAGAAGTGGTCATGTCGATGCAATATTCATTTGATCCCACTCTTCTCTTGAAGAGTGACAAGCCTAAGGAAGTGGTTGTACCAGTGCAATATCTAGTCAATCCTACTATCCTTATGGAGGGTAATGCATCCTTCAACCATGTCATCAGCATTCTTGATAACGCTCCTTCTGAACATGATAGAGTTTGTCTCTCCTCGAGTACTCTCTCTCCAAGTCCTGAAGAATTTCCCTTATATTGGGATGGCCTTGTGGGGTATCCAATGCCCCTGCCTATGTATTTTCTGGTAAGAGACATTATTTGATATATCACAGACATGATAACCTTCACTAGCAATTTATCCTCCTCGACTTGGAGAGCTTTGGGTTTTCACAAGATTATGTCGGTTATTCGTAAGATACTAACATTCCACAGAAGTCCAGCACGGGAGCCTTGGCCTCCCCCTTGGCATGTCACCTAGCAACCTCTTACCAAGTCCAACTTAAGCTCTTTACTGACTCGTTCAAAAAGAAAAAAAAAATTCTGAGTGATTTTTCCCTTTCACACTCGTTAAGTTGGACTTGAAAGGTCATGAGTTTAATTTAAGCTCTTTTCCAACTCATCTACAAAAAGAGAAAATATTTCCAAGTGAACTTGTCTCTTTCACACTCGTAAATTAGATTTGAAAGGACATCTATTTGGCATAAGTTTATCCCTTTTTCACACCAAGTAGACTAAATTTCATAAAAAAGGACATTTTTTTTGGCGTTAAGTTATGATTGCATCGCATGCCCTTGCTTGCAGTATTGATCCTTTAGTCAGTTCTTGCTTTGCATTATAAACCATTTTCCTCATTAGTTTTTTCATCCTCAACCAAGCAGAGCCTCGTTTATATCCTTCCCAATTCGACACCCTATACCTAGGAGGGAACATTCCCCCGAGTTTCCATCTCCTACATGCATATCCTTGCATTGAGCATAGGTATGTTCCACTACTGGAACTAATTTTTCTTACTTGCGACACTCGTTTCCTCCTTTGTATCATTGCATTCATTTGTCTATGAAAAAACAAAAAAAGGTAGGCAAGAAGGGAGTATTATCTTATATTGGTAGCAGTCGTGTCGCCTTTGAACAGAGCACAAAGTTATTGATTCAATTTTTCATCATAATTTTGGGATTAGCATGGCCTTAGGAAGCTGAGCTCATTACAGAGGCTTCTCTACCGACTGGTTACTCTTCCAATCCCTATAGAGAATTTCATTGATTCCTCCTGCATCTCATGGTTTCATCATTGAGTATATGTTTTCAGAGTCTTCCATATGTCTCATGCTCTTGTTCAAAGGAGGTCTATCAACCTGTGTTGGCCATTTCTCATAACTCTTGAATTTGCATGTCGGCCATAACCTAAGTTTTTCTTAGAGTCACATGATATTGTAGTCCTATCATGCACCTGGATTCTACTTTCATCATTGGTAGGTAAGCTTGAACCCAGTATTCAACATTTCATCATTGGTCATTGACTGGGTGGTTTCCCTTGTGTTCGACGGCAATACATCTATTCAGACATTGGAATTCATGCATTTTCTTGGATTCCATTATCCTTATTGGTGGTTTCCTCTCCTTCGTTAGCAATTTTCCTCATTGGTTTCTATTCAGAGGGTCTTTTTCGTGTACCTCTTGCACCTAGCACACGCAAAATATGCACAGGGTCATTGGTTCGTGAACATGTTCTTTGTATGATTTCCTCCAAATCATGAAGATCTTGCTTTGTACCTCATCCTGATTGATGAGAGATGCCTTAATGCTCTCCTTTCAGGGGGTCTCCTTCCATCGACTTCAGCTCATCTATTCTGGAAATGGGACCTAGAGTCTTATGAGTACCTTGAGGCTTGCATTCATCCGTGGTAGGTTCTCTCACCATCGATAGTTGGGAATACATCAATGTCTCCTAATCGATGGATTATTTAGGTGTTCGACACTAGCTCCTTTATTCACACTTGTAAGAATGTACTCGGTGCCTTGATACCTACTTTCATTATCGGTAGGTTTTCTCACATTTGTTAATGGTATACCTCAATGACCGGTAATCAAACGATGTCTTATTATGTTCGACCTCAACTCCTTTATTCACATGATGTAGACTTGCACCATTGGCGAATTGTGTATAATACTTGAAGACATTAGTATGTGGCCGCAAATTTCCTGAGTTGTTGCTTCCTTTTCATTGGACCAATACCTATATGACTTTAGTGATCATGGGAGATCAAATTGTACTCCATTGTATACAGATATCTTCATATTTATTTTGAGACTGGTTCTACTGGGCCTTGTTCGTGACTATGACAACTTTTGGCATGCAACCAAATTTTCATTTTATTATTCATGTCCATGGAAATTTGTTTGGTATATTTTCACATGGATCTGTAGTGTAATTCTATTGGCATCCATGTATGCAAAGTCAGTGCATAATGTCATGAGAAACTAGTTCTTCTAGTTGGTTCCCCATCACTCCACTTTTGGGTTGTTTATAATTTATTTCAGACATTGCAGATACTCCTCTAACCTCACACATTAGGGGGCATTTGTTATAGAAATATTTGTCTCACCCTATGCAATATTGCACAGAAGGCCTTTTGCCATTTCCCCATGTAGACTTATCATCCTTGTTTGTAAATACTAGAGATAAAAATACATATGTTTCCACATGTACGCACCATGCCTACTATACAGCATGTGTATACATAGGTTGCACCACTACAGCCCACGTACATTAGGATTTGTGCCCAAAAATGAAAATTAATGTCGAGTTTCCATGTCACAATAAGATATCTATGATCCTTGGCCTTCCATAGATTGGAAACATTCTGAATTGGCCCTTCAGTTCCATTTGAAGGCTATAAATGGTCCAATTTCGAGCTATAGAAAGGGGAAGAAAGAATTCAACTTTGAGAGAAAATTTACTTTGGAGAAATTATTTTCTTCATATTGAGTTTGCATCCCTTTTTCCTTTAAGTCTGAACATAGTGTTCATCCCCCAAGCTCTTCCCTTATTGATTGAGAAACACATTGTTTCTCTTTTATGAGCTTTCCTTTTGGTGGAGGATTGAAGTGGTGGAGGCCCAGCTGGAAGGAAATTATTTTCTTGGTTCTGAACCATGTCGACACAGAAGTCTGTAACATTTTCACTTATGTTGATCATATATTAATAGAAATACTCTTTTCACGTCCAATTGATATATTGAAAATATTTGAATTATTATTCCATGGGTGTATTTGTCATGTTTATTAATGTATTATGCTATTGAATGTGTTAACATCATTTATTATCACCATATGCTTGCTTTTCTTGGTTGTTGAGGACTAGTTGTAGGTATATTTCTTTGGGTCAAGTACTCAATGGTGGACTCCATCGAACATCTAGACGAGGTAGGCCTTTCATCTTGTCTTTCTAGCATATTTTTTTACATAGCATACTTGAGAAGAGAGTTGGTTTCTGCGGTCATTTATGTCTATTGTGGTTTATCCTATCCATAGAGATATTTTCCTCGTAACAGTTCCTACCTGAATACTTCTTCCAACCTATTCTCCTTCTCTAGACCTTTCCAATGGGATATCCTAGGCCTGATTTGGACTCCCAAAGCTCAATATATGGTTGTTTGAAGTCAGCACTCAGCAATCATTGATTTTCTCAAAAGGAGATCTCGATCATTGATCTTCAATTGGAAAATAAATATCCCACATGCATTGGATAAGTTGAGATTTCATGGAATATATTGATTTCCACCCCAAGCTTGTTGGGTATGTGTTATAAAATTTTCATGACCAAACCTAGTGTCTATCTTGTGCCAGGTGGATATGGGGGTATCATAGGGGGTTCAGGGGAAGTGCCCCCGAAAAAAAATTTGGCATTTTTTGCATCTATTTTTAGTGGTTTTTAGACACATGGTTTTCTCTAATGGTTTTCTGATTCAATTCAAGGAATTAGGGTTGTTGACTAATCTAGGTCAATGAATTAAGGGTTTTGGATACCGTAGTATCCTATATATTGTATTATAAACAATGAAGAGATATGATGAGTAAAAGATTAGAGTTGTGGCTCTAATTAGGTTGTTGGTTTTCCCGGTTTGGGTTTCTAGGGTAAAATATTTGTGTAATGTGTGTGTGCCATTGTATATTTTCTATTTTTATTAAGAATCTATTTGTAGTAATTTATTGTACAAGGCTAAAATCTACATTTGGTATTAGAGTTTTTATTGGCTTCAGGGGGATTCCTTTGTGGCTAAGCATTTTTCTTGGGTCTGTGATAAATCGTGTTATAGTGGGAGATATGTGATATTGATTCTTCAAGTGAAAAGAAATGGAAAGTAGTTTGAAAATAGAGATTGGGAAATTTAATGGGAAAATTTTTAAGTTGTGGAAGATTAATATGGAAGATTTGTTGGTGGAAAATTTTCAATGGATCATTGTGGATCCAGGTACTACACCTACAGGAACGTCATTAGAAGACTAGGAAATTTTGGATTGAAAGGAGAAGAGCACATTATGGTTGTGTCTCTCAGATTCAATATTATTGAATGTGTTAGGGAAAGCTACAACCAAGTATTTTTGGAATAAGTTAGGGGATTTATATTAGTCTAAGTCCCTCGTAAACAAATTTTTCATGCAAAAGAAGTGATACAACCTGAGGATGAAAGATGGATATTCGATGATAGAGCATCTGAATTCCTTCAATACAGTGATAAGTCAACTATTATCTATTGATATTAATATTTTTGATGAAGTGTGTCTTTTTATTGTGCTCTTTAGCAAACTCATGGGATGGTATGGTTTTGGCCATAGGTAGTAATACAACTACTTTAATTTTCGATGATGTGGTCTTGATCCGAGAATTTTTGTGAGATATTTCTCTACAAAATTTCTATGATGAGGATATTTTACTGACACTTAATCACATGTGAACATGATCAAATAAGAATTTCATATGAACATTGAAAAAATTTCATAATTATGTGAATATGTGTAATAAATCTCTACTTAATCAAGCGAGAATGCAATCAAAACCCACACATATAATTTGACACCCATGTGTTAACAGAGTCCACCAGACATCTTGGCTATGTCTCTAGATCCACTTGGAATATGAATCACTTTATTATCCTTCCTATAGTAGAGGCTAAAACCTTCTCAAAAAATGTGGTGCATGCTCCATAAAGGGTTGAAAACCCAAAGAAGCCTTCTCTTATACAAAGAGAACTTAAGGCTCTCACATACATGAAATTTCTTCAAACACCAGAAGGACTAAATTCCTTTTTTCCAGGCTCTCTTGAGATCTCTCTCCAATATCCCAAATGAGCCCTCCCAAATCTCTCCAAATGAGGAGTTTAAATAGTTTCCTTAGATCCATAATTCAAGGAGACAAGATCCACAATTTTAGAATCTAACAACAACTCAAAGGACAAAAATGAGAAAGCATCTCAACCAACCTATGAGACTCTTAATATCCCCTTGAGACTAGGAAACTACTTGGGATATAATGAGGAATAATCTCAAAACAACTCATGAGACTCTCAACTTCCCCTTGAAACTAGGAAACTAATTGTGAGGTGGATTCTCTCATTGAATTTAATTTCCTTTTTACAAATTAAATGAAAAATACATGAGTAATTCCACTCACTTAAAGTATTAATGATTTTTACAATTTAAATGAAGAATTAATCATTCTTTTTAAACTTTGTCACCTATCATCAATCAAAATTTTAACAATCTTCTCCATGGTGTGAAAAGTAATGAATCATTGTGTGGAGATCCTCCTGGATCAAGTCTCATGCTTGTTGTTGGAGGAGATGATATAGAAAAACATGGAAGGACAGATCACAAATGCCTTATTTTAAAGAGGACACTCTCAGGAAAGAAATAGATCTAAGTCCTCATGTGAGAGATCTAAATCTAAGGGAAGATCTAAATCTCCAGGAAAATTTATAAAATTCTGCTAGAGATGTGGAAAAGAAGGGAACTACAAGAAACAATGTATATCCAAAAGTGTTGAGAGAGAGAAGGGATCTAAATATGATCCTTCTATAGAAACAAAAACATTCGCGGAAGAAGGTGGGAATGTGTACTTGGCTTCTTCAAGAACACATTCAAATCATGAGGCATGGTTGGTGGACTCAGGTGCATCCTTTCATATGACTCCTCACTAGGAGTGGTTTTGTGAATATTAAAGGTATGATGGAGGTGATGTTTTCTTGGGTGATGACTTGACAACCAAAATCATAGGATGAGGAAAAGTCAAGTGGAAGCTCATGGATGGAAGGATATATAAATATTGGAAAAAAATTATTACAATTGTATTCTAAAAACATACATAGTTATTGAAATAACAAAATTGAATGCACTCACTAGGGATTATATAGTTGAAATACCAGCAAGGATTAGCACTGGTTGGAAATATTTAGGCACATCAATGTTTTCATATTTTATATTTTTCGCAATAATGTGTTTTCCTTTAATATTCTACATGTGATTTTATCATTCCTAAATAAAATATTACTCTTCACATCCAATTAAAAGCAAATCAAAGTTTATAGTTGTAATGGAGTTTCTCTTTTTCTATGACATTTTAATATAAAATGGGAGTACTAGTCAAAAATCAAATTTTATAGTATACAATAGAGCATCCTCAAGAATCGTACTAAACAGATCCATTCAAGTAACAAAATCTCATTAAGTTCTTTAAGGAGGCATGTAACAACAACAAGATTAAGCTAGACATGGTAATTACATCGGCAACAAAACCCATGTCCGGATCTGAAAATGACGCATTTCATATCTAAAAATGATGCATTTCCAATGATGTAACACCCTGATTTTAATCCCTATGAAATAGAATGTATTATGTAAATGTGACTTAGGTTGGTGAGATGATAATGTTGGAAAGGAGACTGAGTGCCTAGGAAATGTAATACTTCTATATATATTAATATAATACATCATTGGCTACAATATGGACAAGGACAAGAGATACGGGGCTATGATTCCACGAGAGTGGGGGATAAAGGGGCTAAGTCTTTTTATTATTTACCCATTTTGGTTTTAATTGAAAAAAGTGGTTACATGAGCTTCTTTGGGAGGCCATGTGGTTCTTGTTTCTTGTAATTATATATAAACTCCACTAGTGGGTTATTTGGGGGGTCGCTCTTGGTTGATCATTTCATTTTGAGAATTCCTTATTTCACTCTTGTTAATTCATGTGCTCTTGGGATGAGCATGGAAACAAATGGATGGAGGTAGAGATCCATTGCTAGATGGATGTAATAAATTACTTATCCTTTCAGGAGGGAATGGATGCATGTGTGCATTAGATTGATGGAAGTTTGGAAAGAACTGTCCACAGCTGAGAATCCTTAGAGTTTCGGGCATGGATATTTCCTGACCAATAGCACTGGAACCCTAGAGAAAAATGGAACAGCTTGAGGGACTGCATGGTAGAGAAAGGGGCTCATTTCTTTAGGTTGTGCAGGCTGAAGGGGAAAGAGAGCTAGAAATTAGGATTGTTGTGTGGTTGGGAAAACATGAGAACAAGTTAGCCAACTGATGTGTGTTTTAGATTTGTCCTAGGACCCATCCTTATGGATTCATAGCCTTGGATCGATGGTGACACTGTTGTTGACAGTAAATGAACAGTAGTGTCTATGGTTGGGAGGAACGTCCTTGGTATGCATCCAGTTGGTGATGGTTTAATTAAAGATAAGTGTTATTTTTATTTTCTGCATAATTTATATTCTGCTATGTATATTTATCTATGAGATGTATTTCTGTGTACATGCTTGTTGGTTATTGTTATGCATGGCACATTGTTCCTTTAATGGATGGTTTACCATGAATATTGTTAATTGCGTGACATGGATTTATGTTCTTCATTAATTAAATAATGGAATAGAATTCATAATCAGTCCAAGAGGACAAATTTTGGAAGTACCCGGGTAATGGGTATGTTTCAGATCAGCACCTGGGAAGATAGTTTTGGTATTTGTTGTATCAGGTATTATACGAGTTAGTTCAGAGCATTATTGGAGAGTGTTTTGAGGTAGTGTGGCCCAAACTGGCGGCTGGGTATGTCACAAGAGAGTTTGATAAGTCTCTCTCCAATCAACCTTGGTGCAGACCTAATGAAAGAGTAAGCGAGTTCAAACAAGTAATACATTTTTTTTGTACAAATTAATTGGATTAGTACTTATTCACAATGAAAACAAGTTTGAACAAGTTTATTTAGGAAATTTTTGTGATATATAAGTTGATTTATGTATTCTACTATAGATCAACTTATTATAATTTAGAGGCAAGGACCATTTTTGAAGTTATTTACAAAGGAAAACACTGCAAAAGTTAGATAAAGCACAAGGAAGACATGAAGATGTTGAAGAAAAATCTAAAAGTCCAAGGAGGAGCAGAAAAATAAGTGGTCCCAACCATTCCTCAAATAGGATTCTAAATAAAGAATTCCAAGTCAAAAACACAAGAAGAAAAAGTCAACTACAAGAGAAAATAAAACAACTTGGCAGGTGTTTCATATGTAGATGGTATCACAACCAGAAAGAGTATCTATACAGAAATTAGGGAACATGTCCCACTTGAAAGTGATACGACAACAGAGAATAACTCTTGTTATAGAAAGATCAACGCCCTCCTTACCATTGATATCAAACATACTAAAACAAAGTCTTAGACAAGCCTGCTCAATAATTGCATCACCTCAAGAGCCCTTTATGGCCATGTTAACGTTGGATTTCACCTTACAAATCCAAGTCTTAATCTATAGTACATTTTTAAGGATATCATTCAGGGTGAGCTCATGATTACAAAGTTCACAATTCAACATCAATATGTTGTGAGTAAATTACAAGGTGGATTGGTTAGTCATTCCAATAACACAGCATCGACATTTCATTGAGTGCCTTTCAAACTTGACACATGGTCGTGTGTTTATTTTATTTAGGGATAGATGGTTTGATAGAGTTAATACACGTCATTTTCGTAATGGTATAGGTAGAGGAGACACAAGTAGTATATATGGAAAAGTGATACAATTGCACTAGGCTCCCCATACCTACAAATACAATGCAATATTCAAAGTAAGGGAGTTCAAAGACCCCCAAGGGGTGTGGTCAAGGTGATTTTGCAGTGTCATATTTTGCATGATGTGATCATGGTTTTGGACACCCTTTGGGGAGATATATAGAGTTTTGTTTTAGGAAAATCTAATAAGTCACCATTTTTAGAAATTTTTGGAGAGTGGTATGATTGTCAATCTAATTTTGTATTTGAGGACCCAGTTGGAATAGATCCCTAGCAGGATTTCATATGACCTTGGGATTTAGTTGAGGAGTGCTTGCCCTAGAGGAGCTTGCATAGTCATTTCTAAATTTTCTCCTTTCTAAAATTAACCTAGCTCATCAAAATATTTTTAATCCTCACTTTTCCCATAATTCAAGGCTTAATTTTAGGGGATTCTATCCTTAGTAAATTCGTAGGGTCTATTTTAGGCATTAAAAAGGTGCATTAAAAGAAGAAATTATATATATATATATATATATATATATATATATATATATATATCTTATAGGTGGATAGTATGGAAATAGGGCGATCTTTCGGAAGGTAGCTTTTTCATACACATGTTAGTTTTACTCAAAAAAGGAGCCCTATACTTGGAGACTACTATTTTTACTTTCCTTCTATTTTCTATCTTATCCTTTCTCTCCCTCATTTTTTTCTCATTTTAGTTCTATATATTGTAACAAGCAAAGATAAGAAGGGTTCAACTTTATTGTGTGAGATCTTGAGCTTCTTCTCTTGTTCTTTCCCCTTCTCGTTTTCTTCTTCTTCGCAGAGAAATTGAGATTGATTTCTAGCATGGATTATCTATGGTGGTGATTAGTTATGTTGGATCATGAATATTACTATCCCATTTAACAGAGCTGATTTGTACCTTCATAATATCATTGTCCAAACCTATTAAAACTTTGTTCATCCTACCACTGTAGATAATAAAGATAGTTTTTCTTGCAACAACTACAAGTGTTTTATGTATCAAAATTTTGTCTTATTAGGATTTCATGTTTTCTTTATCTTTATCTTCATAGGGTTTGTGTAATGGGCCTCAGATTAACTTCAGGCCAATTTACTTTCTATTATCTTCTATTTCTCTTTCACTTTATAAAAGGAACTGGTGCTTTTGAATTTAAAATCAAAATTTATATCAAAACATCGAATGCTCTACATATTAGGAATATTACATTAGGCATATAAGTGATTTCCATTTTGTTTTAGATAAACTACAACAAGATTAGCTTGCTATAATTTTACTTTTTTCGTAGAAACAGAGATAAACTTTATTTTTTTTCTTTTCTCTGCCTTGAAATCATAAAAGCATAAAATATATTTAAAAATACATTAAAAAATCAAATTTATCTCACTAGGTCAGTCATAAATTATCACTCTAATTTCTATTTGTTTTCATTTAAATCAACATTTTTCCATCATATAGTTGCATTGGGTTGCATGCACGTCATTAAATCAATTTTCTTCATAGTTTTTTGTGTGATTTTAATCCTTGAAACAGAAATTACATCTTGTTGTATTTATTTTTTTTGTTGCTTGGTTGGTCCATTCATATAGTATAATGCAAGATACCAGATATATAAAATATGTAGAACAGAAATAAAATGCTAGAAATAACAGAATAACAGTAAAATATCCAGCATAATCTTCACAATACA